>PVJO010014346.1:0-38307 GCA_004026905.1 Hystrix cristata
CCAGACAGTGCTGAGGCAGCTATTCAGAGACACTGCAGCCTCACGCTCCCCTTCTCTTTGCTCAGCGCATCACTTGGTTTGGTGGGGACCAAGGCCCACAGCACACACACCAATGGAGGCGGAACAGATGCTCTTACGACCACTAAGATAGATGAAGAAAGGTTATTTGCGCAAAGCAGTGAAACCAGAGATTTAAACCGAGATTTCCTATGCTGGAGAGCATGTTGCTGGTTCATGTGTTTGTGTAAATGCTGTTTGTGCGTATTTTTGTTTATGTGCTTATTTGCCTCAGTATCTCAAAATCAGTTAAAATGTGTGTGCAACCATAAACATAAGTGGTATTTTAAATAGAATAGTCAAAGGAGATATATTAATAGTAATAAAAATCATTCGGATATGACATAAATATTGGAGTTTCTAAGAATTAAATGGACGTTATGAAATGTATCTGAATATGTATAATCTAATATGCAACTAAAACTTTGACTGTGATTTAAAACTAGATTTGTAAAGCAATGTAGCATTTTAAAGATAGTGATATTATTCAGAATCACGGGTAGTAAACAAAGGTAAACATTATCCTTTAAAGGGATATAATGTGGATGTTGTATATACGATATTGCTCCAATGCCAGTTAATCAAATCTACTGTATGATTTCTTCAAAATGACACCTGAAAAACTATATGTTTAAAATGTATGTGCTTGTACCACTGTTGCTTAAATGTGGGTATACTAACAGTGGAAATAAAAACTGAAATTATTAGAAATGTGCTCCCCCAAATGGATCATTTTTAGTGAGTACCTAGGCCTTTTGAACTTTACCAAAACAGATGCTCCATTCAGAGAAGGCTGCTGAAACTAAATTCTATAATTACTAAGTAACCCTTAGAGAAATTCTAGATAGAGTGCTATAAAAGAACGGAATTTGATGAGACAAGTGACCTTTCTATGTTGCTAAGGCATTCTTACTGTGGATTTTCTCACTTAAGTCAATAGCTAGCAAATAAAGCAATAAACTGGAACATGGACGACCAGTAGGAAATCATTTCTTCTGCTAAAAGGAGTTCTGATAGGAAGCAGAAGTCCAAAGGTAGAGTCAATAGTGCCCTGCTCCCTTGGGACCCATTCTTGTGTGGTGAACTGTCCCAAAGGCTCCTAGGCTGATAAACTGCTCATCCCTGGGGTTCTGCCCCAGCTGTTGACCCCAGGTGACTGGACGCAGCAGATGTGTCCCATTGCCTCAGCCAGACTTCCCTTCATTTCCCATCTGGAAAAGACTCCAGGGCTGTAACGCATGCTCAGTGTGACATGGCGATTTCCGGCATGCACTTCTCTTTTCTCTTGGTCTCTTGATTACTTGAAGCCTAAGGAATTGGAAAATATCCCTGAAGAAATACACCCAACTTCTTTCATGCCAGGAGATGCTATCATTCAAAACACAAATTGTGAGGGTTCCCCCCGCCCAAGAAGAAACTGTTATTTTGGTTATTTGAAGACCATCTATATTCTGGTCAAAATAATTCCAATAAAATACTTGATATATTATGTGACAAAAATAAATTGTAAAACAAAATATATAAATAAAATAAATGAAGCCTGTCTAAAGGGTACATTAAACCCAATGTTCCCATTATACACCAACTTACCATTCTGTGTAAATTACTGTGCTAGTAAAACTGCTGCCAAAGGGTTGAGGATTTAGCTCAGTGGTAGAGCACTTGCCTAGCAAGTGCAAGGCCCTGAATTTGATTCCCAGTGCCCCCAATCAATCTGCTTCCTAGTAACCTGTTTTTAAGGATATACTTAAAGCCAAATTCTGGGCCCTGGGCCAAGTGTTCCCCCCCTTCATTGCTCTTTATTTCAAGAAAATCTAATTTGATTAACTCTGTGGAGTTGTCTGTTTGAAAAATTTCCTTATGCAAAACATTAAGGGTTATGTCTTATGGATAATTTAGCTACCCCTGTAAAAAAATTCTCTAATAGAAGTAAAGGCTAGTTGACTTCAAATGAGATTCTTGAGGGACTAATCCACTGTGAAGTGACTACTGTGTTTATTATCTACATGTAGTTATTGGGAAATCTTTCTTTCCAAGCTCCCAAGTAACCCTCTAATCTTGCTTAATTGCTAAGACAATAAGGTTTCTGTTTGCCAGGGGAAAAAGTCTTAAGGCCAGAGTCCAAGAAGGAATGATAAGAAATGATGTGTTTTCAGGGAAAAAAAATATAAACAACCCCCCTCCAAAAAAAAGCAAAAACCAAATTAAAAAAAAAGTCTAATGTGGCTGATTCATTCACTGGGAAGAGCTCCCCAGGTTAACGAGGGTGGAGTTGATTTGGGTCTCAGAAAGCTGGGAGGTCAAATTTGGTGGGAGGTAATTTGGGAACTGATCTGGGAACTAAAAGATGTAGTTTCTAGTTCTAAATTTTCCTGTAGCTTGTGGCACTTTGGGCGTGTTTCTGTAGCCACCAAGGTTTCAATTCCTTCCTTTCTTCATGAGTTTTTGTTTGTTGATTGGTTGTTTTTTTTTTTGAGATGAGGTCTATGTAGTTTAGGCTGAACTCGAATTTGCAGTGATCCTCCTGCCTCAGCCTCCTGAGTGCTGGGATTACAGGCATGCACTGCCACACCCAGCCAATTCAATAATTTATTAAATGAGGAGGAAAAGGGCTTGTTGCTAGCCTAAAATCTCATAGCCTCAAATTGTACTTGCAATGACATGGACATCTAAGTAAAAATGCTATTTAATATTAATTTTAAATACCTTTCAGATCCTCACATAAGTATACTGTATTTGAGGCTGTATTGTGTATGTATACTTAATGTTTTTTTCTCTTCTTATTCCTCATTTTTAATAATGAATACCAAAGGAGAACATAGGTATAAGGATAAATTGGACAAATTCTGTATTAAGGCACAAAGTCATTTTTAAAATAAATTCTTAAAAATCCTAAATGAAACATTTTATTTCTAAGTCATTAAACAGTCATGCAGGAGTTTATAAAATATTCCTTTATTTTATTCAAGAAAAGGAGTCATTTGAAATTGTGAGGGTGTTTTTGTTTGGTTTGGTTTGGTTTCAAGACAGGGTCTCGCTATGTGGTTCACACTGGCCTTGAACTCGCTGGGTATCCCAGGCTGTCCTCGAACTCTTGGTGATCTTCCTGCCTCAGGATTATAGGTGTGCACCACCATGCCTGGTTTAAAAGACTGTATTTTCAAATAATTGTTTTTCCTATTTTTTTTCTTTTGAATCAGAAAAATCTAATTCATGAGTTCATTTCACCTTTTCTTAGTGGCCACTAAGTGAAGATCACTGAGTTGGAATCTATAGGGATTGGAGCAATAAATAAGACAAGTCCTGGCCTCTGGGGCCTTTAAATGATTATTACACTCAGAGCCTCACAGGATGCAGATGTTCCAAGAGCTAACTGTGTCAGTTATTCCCGTATCACATCTCTTTTGTTTATGGCTTTCTTTCTTCAATTACTTCATGTCAAAGAGAGGAAAAGTAGTATCTACCATTTTTGTCAGAATGTATTTATAGAGAAATACTTTGCCACAAGAAAGTTTTGAGGTGCAGAGGAAAGTCTATGGTCACCTTTTTTTCTGGTGATGCTAGTTTTCACACAGTGAAACACAGCCTGCCCCGATCCTCAAGTATTGTTCACATTGGCTTTGCTTTTGAAGGCTGCTTTCTAAGCATCACAGTGCAGGTGAAGGGAGTGCTTGCATAGGTGGGGGGGGTGTTACTACCCATCTCCAGGGACTGCACTGTGAGTCTTCTCTTCACAAATACAAAGACTAGGGGAACACGAAAAATTATCAAATTCAGGGGTTCTGGGACACTGTGATACTGGAGGGGAGTCCTTTTGCTATGACTTTGAGTGGATGAAAACTCCCTAATCAAAGTTTTCCCACCCTCATATTTTTCATGCCTACCTGCATCAGAAATTGAGTATCTACAGAGTAAACAAGTGTAAGATATGAGGACCATGCAGTTGTAGCGAGGGGCTTGTTCTGCTGTTATTTGCTGGCACTATTCTTTGCTAGTACTGTTCTTTTTGGAGAAGAAAGAAGGTAAGTTGGAAAGTGGGAATTACTAATATTTAGGAGTTGTGTGGGTGAATTGGTCTTCAACCAGGTACTCATCAACACGGATGAACCAGGAATGTATTGGGAATGTGAGAAATCAAGTAGCCACTAGAGATTTGAGCTGCCCTGTTTCTTTGATTCCCCCCTTCTTCCTCTTCTTCTTCTTCTCCTCCCTTCCCCCTCCCCCTTCTTCTTTCTGTTCTCCTCTACCCCCTTCTCCTTCTTACTATTGTGGTACTGCAGCTTGAATGCAGGACCTTGTACGTACTAGACAAATGATCTACCACTATATCCCCAGCCTTTCTCTGAGTCTATTGACTAATTCTTACTTTTTACAAGGTTTTACTAAAGCAGACTTCCAGGCAATAATACCATACAGATCTTCCTAAATTCTATTCCAGTCGATTCTTGGCAATTCTAGTTATAGCAGAAGTAAAGGAATTCTCTGACAAAGCAGATTTGAAAAATGCTAGCAGTTAGACCTTAGTATCATCTATTGAGGATGGTGTGTAATACTAGTGCATTTGACAAAGCTGATAGTAAAGAAATAAAAGTTTTATTAAACTAGTGTTTCACAAACATCTTTATTTCAAATATAATATATCTCATTGATCCACAAAATTAATATTCCAAAGTCTACAGTTTAAGAAATATTCCGTGGTAAAAGAACATCACTTTTGATCACTTTCGATGGCAAGTCTGGCAAAGCCACTGATTAATTGTTTGGGCTTGAAGAAGGTTCTCCTGTTTCAAGTTTCAGTATCCTCATCTGAAAGGGGGAAATAAGAGCCCATGTAAGCTCCTATCAGTATTAAAACAATTCTTGAAAAGTGCCTAACACAATGCCTGGCCAACAGCAAGTGTTCGATAAATGGAAGCTATTTTTAGTAGTTACTAATAACAGGATTTTTTTCTACTTGGGCACGTAATAATTCATTTTGTACTTTAAATCCACTTCCGTGTGTCTTCCTTTAATGGAGACAGGAAACAGTGTCATTAATCGGTAAAATAACATGACCCTAATTGTGTGATTTGATGAGATGGCTGAGAAGTCCTCAGCTACTGTGATCCCAAACTCTAATTTATGGGAAGAGCCTGCCTTTAATTCTCTTCCAGATAGAGCTGGGGCTGAGGGCCTGGTATTGTAGAGGAGTACTAAGCACAGTGCTTGAAGGGTGGGGAACACCCACTTAGCCAGTCTTTCTCTTCCTTTTTTGAACTTCTATCAAATTTGTTTGAATTCCAGTTATGAGACTAAAATGTGAGGATCGTGGTGATTGTGTACAATGTAATGCCTCCTCGCCCTATATCCATGGAATTTATTGACTGTATTCTACATTTTAGATATTGTTTTCCTGAATGCAAAGATGATCTTTCCTGTCAGCCCATGATCTGGGTCATCAAGTTAAGAATTTAGGCTGCCATCTCTGTTTTGGGCGTCAGTCCTTATAGGAGCAAAATTCTAATGGAGAAAACTTAGTATAGTTCATTTTTTTCAGAAGTGCTTTTCTATACAGAATATGACTTCTTCCTGAAATGGTGACTTATAAGAAAAAAGTCTGTTAGTGTAGTAATTTGATCAGGAGGATGACTAATTTACTAAGGGACTTTCCTTAGTCAGTCATTGAGGTACAAATTGAAAAATGCCTTTTGTTGATGAACAGTGGCTCTTGTGATAGATAGTGTTGTTTTCTTTTTCCTTGGGAAAAGCATGGTGGTAAAGGGCACAGACAAATGATTTCAAGGGTCATTTCTTGGGCAAGTTGCCTTATTTCATTCTCAAATCTCTCATCTGTCATAAGGGATAAAGATCTAGGGATTTCTTTCTTCCTTCCTTTCTTTCTCTCTTCCTCTCTTCCTTCCTTTCTTTCTTTCTTTCTTTCTTTCTTTCTTTCTTTCTTTCTTTCTTTCTTTCTTTCTTTTTTGCTTTCTTGCATTCTTGCTTTCTTCCCTCCTTCTTTCCTTCCTTCCTTCCTTTAGGCAGGGTCTTACTATGTAGTTCAGGCTGGCCTTGAACTCATTATGTAGCCCAGGCTGGCCTCTAACTTGCACCAATCCTCCTGCCTCAGCCTCCAGAGTGCTAGGGTTACAGGTGTGTGCCACCTCACCCAGCTAGATCTAGGGGTATTATTAAAGGTAAATGTGAATGTAAAGTTGCATACATAGTGGTTGGTATCTTGTAAGTACTCTATAAAGTTAGCTACCATCATTATCTTCTAAATTTTATTCCTTAACAAACAGATGGTTATCATTATATAACTTTGTGTACATATATTTTATTGGGTATCATGAAATGATTAATAGAGAGAAGTCTTCATTTCCACTAGGAGATTACAGTCTGCTCTAAAGGCAATGTAGACAGGAGTCATTTCATTTAAGCACAGGAAGGAGAATGATTTTGTTAATGGAATCACTGAATCTTCGCATCACTAAGACATCCAGAAGTAACATATCCTACAACTTTTCCATCAGATAGAAATGTAGTTAGGCATGTCTAATTAGCCACGTGGAGGGAGAGCTGTTTTATAAATTTCATGTCAATGTTATACTAGCTACTTCAAATGTTTTACTCATCAGATTACATTAATGATTATAAAATATTATTGCCCTCCAGCTCCTTTTAGAGGTGCTTCTATGTAGGTATCAACAAATATTTTTTTGAGTAAAATATTCATGACTAAATGAAATTTAATGATTTCTAGGTAGTAATATACAGGAGTATAGCTTCACATTGCTTTTGCAAAGAAAAAATTATCAGCAAAAGTTAGGAGAGGGAAACATTGATATTGGTAACAATCCACATAGAAGATGATAAGAGATCAGCCAGTAGTGAGGAAAGAGAAAACCAGTGCTGTCAATTTGTTAGAAAGGATTTATAAGGATGAGTTTTCCTACCACTACAGGATTTTTGAGCTCTGGGATTTCCACTCAGTTTGAGGGAGAAATGTTTCTTATATCAACTACAGATTTTCATTATTCCTAAATTTACAAAACAGAAAAAAATCAATAATTACTGTAGTTTTTCTGTAAACCAAGATATAACTTGAACTGTGAATGTACTTTTGGCTTTATCAGTTTCCCTTATAAGTTACATTGTTGGAAGAGAAGAAGGGAAGAATCGTGGCCTTTGGGTTCAGAAACTCTCAACACTTGATAGGTCAGTAGGCTAGTACCGCCTACTTATTTTCACAGAGTAAGATATATAAAGAAATCTTAACTTTATCTAAAAAATGAATTCTTCCTGGGTTTCATAACCCACTGAAGGAAAATTAATCCCCACTCCCTTCAAAATACCCCAATTCTTCTCATGTTACTGCATCTATTTATCTTTCAAATCACCATCAGACAAATTTTCAGCTAAAAATCCTAAACTGATTATGACTAATACATCAAAACATTCACCATGCTCAGTATGTTCTCATACAAACAACATACTTGGAACAAACCTATATGCTTTACTTTGCATCTTCCTCAAAAATTTCTCTGAGTCTAGATTTAGCACATCTAGCTCTCCTGCGAAGATTAATTAGACTACTTAATTTTTATTATATAAAGGCCCATTGTGTCAAAATCACTCTGTAAACTATGAATATGCAGTAAAAATAAAGACAATGTTATTTAGTAATAATAGCAGTAACTGGTGAGAATGTGGAACAACTGAAGCTCTCATACATTGCTGGTGGGAATACAATTGGTACTATAATTTCAGAAAACTGATTTTCATTCGTTATCTCCTAAAGCTGAACATGTATGTACCAATGACACAGCAAAGGAAAACATGCATGTGTATTTCCACTAAAAACATGTGCAAGAATGTTCATAAGAGCATGATTTATAATAGCCAGAAAGTAGAAATTATCCACTGATTGATATTAGAGTGGATAAGTAGATAGAAATATAATTATAGAATTGAATACTACACAGCAGTGAGACTACATAAACTGCTACAACATAGCACTATAGGTGAAGTTCAGTAAAATAACACTGAGCAAAACAAAGATTTACTGTGTGATTTGTTTACCGAAAATCAAAAACGGGCCCATTGAAGGTAGGGGAGTGTTATTGGGTGCTAATATCCAGAAGAAGGCGTAGAGGATGGTTCTGGGAGGCTGGCAATGTTCTGTGTCTTGAGTTGGGTGCTGGGTACGTCAACTGTTTGCTTTGTGAAACTAATGCGTCTGTATGCTTGTGATTTGTGCACTACTCTCTATGTATGTTATATGTCAACAAAATGCTGAAGAAATGCTCTAGGATTAAAATAACCAACAGATGGCATCCA
Source organism: Hystrix cristata (assembly GCA_004026905.1). Taxonomy (NCBI): domain Eukaryota; kingdom Metazoa; phylum Chordata; class Mammalia; order Rodentia; family Hystricidae; genus Hystrix; species Hystrix cristata. The sequence goes on from PVJO010014346.1 coordinate 8,374, forward strand.
AATAATGCTTCCTAAATTGATATATGAATTGGTAATAACATTTTCCAGAAAAGTCTTAATTGATTCAGTACACTTATGACTCAGGTTTCTTAGGCATTTCCCCCTTACCTCAAACCATCTTGGACGTTTCGAAGGCCCATTTACTTTGATGTTTCAGGAATTACTCTCTTCTCTGTATGTATCTGAGACAATTTTCTGAGGTCAAGGAACATTAATTTTGTACTTTTTGCTTGCCAGAAATCTTGAAAGGTTATGAAGAGTGTTTCCTCAGTCTTAGCAGAGGCAGCAGATAGTAATGATATTAAGATTTGTATGTCTCCTATCTCAGCTTCATTATAATTATATTACATGAGATAGTGTACGGAAAGAGTATCTTATAAGCTTAGTGCAATGCAGGTGTTTGATGTGATGTGTTTCGTTATTTGAAAATATGTCTTAACAAAATTTATAACATGGAAATCAATTTTAAAAACCCAGAAAGATGTGGAATTTCCTTAAAACAAAAGAGTCAATTACTGTAAATCTCTAGGCAGTATTTTCCAGCTGCACACATGTGGAAAAGATTTTTATTTTTGAGTGCTGGGGATTGAACTCAGGGCCTTGCACTTGCTAGGCAAGCACTCTGCCACTTGAGCTAAATCCCCAACCCCAAAAGGATATTTAAACATTTTCAATAAGCACAATAAGAAGAAAACAGAGATTCTTACAGATCACTTACCCTTCCTGAGTCTTAATTTGGTTGTATATAAAACTAAGATTTGCCTGACTGGTATCTAACCTGCCAGGTCAACATTCTCTGTTTCACAGAATGTTTTTTCACATGCAGTTCACAATTTCAGCATGTTGTGAAGGAGACAGCAGTGTATTCTAGCAAAGAAGTTTCTCAAGCACAAGACATGGTGCTATCACTGCCTGGAAGAATTTTGAAGGGAATTTAGAGTGACAGTGGATCATGGGTGAAGAAGTCTTTCATCCCACTCTGCCGTCTTGCAAGTGACAATGCAAAGGCAGAAATCCCAACTGTCATGCCTGCTCATAAAGTGCCCACTAGAGATGGATCCATGACTAGTACCCAGTTCTCTGAAAGCTAGTATACCTTTATTATAATACCTTATCCAAACAGCACAATTGTTTTAGTATCATAATTTGATAATAGTAGAAGTCAAGTAAATCTCAAATCAGTAAGACCTACATCTGACTTTATTTTAAAAATTAAATATTTTATCTTTATAGTTCATTTTTATCTGACCTTAAACACTTAGTATACAGGTATCTAAGTTTTTTCTACTCTGTGGTGACATATAGCTTAAAAAAATGATTGCTATGTTTAAGGACAGGTCTGGAAGGAATATTCGAATTGTTTAATGGAACATGTAATAATATGCTTACCACTTAAATAACCAGGTATATAAAGATTTACCAGTAATCTATGTAGTAACACACATACTACTATATAGTCACACATTCATGCATATACAAAGATCCCGCTCCGCCATCTTGCACATCATGCACATTCAACATGCACATATATGCATATTGGGAAGCAGCTCATTTTGTTTCTTGTAATTGTGATTTCTAATAATGTTGAACTATGATCGTATCCAGTTTTGAAGCTCAGTGCAAGTTCAGGATCATAGGAGAACAAATAGTGTAGGAAAAATACATGGTTACTTACAGATTTCAAAATTCTTATTTATGCAAACCCCAGTTTCTCAAAATGGTAAAGCAAGTCCTGCTGAATTTAATTGCACAGGTTGGTCAAGTGTTCTTTTACCACTTGAAGTTTCAGGAAATTTTGTTGCCAACCAAACTGAGAAAAGGAAAGCATAACTTTTATTTCTGCCAGAGGAGATAAAATAATATGAAGAAAGGTTCAAAACTATCGTTGTCCTTTAGGTCCTTGAAATATAGTTCTTATTTACTAGATGCATGATTTTGTGATAACTAAATGAGTTGAAAGCCCAGAGATATGGAAAAGAACCGGGAGAATTCAATTTGAGATCTGTAAGCCATTTACTTTATGATTTTAGGCATGTTGCTTGGTTTCTCCTTCACAGTTTTCTCACGACTATTAGGTGCTATTACATCTGTGAAAGTGCTTCAGAAAATAGATAGCACTGCACGTCTTTAAGATGGTGTTATTGTTATTAACTCAATATATGGGTCTGCTAAAAGGTTGGCACATTTTTGCATTGCTTGAATGCCATGTTCTATTATGCACTTTCCTCCCTTGCATTGAATTTTTCTTCAAGATTTTTTGCTCCAATCTTAATAGATAGTAGGAGCTAAGAATGGATTCACAGGATGTTATCAAAAATTAGTGAAGATGAGAAAATCATCACACTGTTTTAAGACATCTCTTCAAAACTTTCTTGGATGAGAGGAACATCCAATTTCATAGGGACAGTACATCCACAGATATCATGTTGCATTGCCACTATAAAAATATCATCTGTTTTGTCACTGATAATTTCATGTTGAAGAATATTGACAAAGTACAGTACCTTGTGGAATATATTATTCCTATTTATTACTATGTATAAGGACAGATATACTCTAGTCTAGAAGGAATATTTGAATTATTTAGTGGGATGAATAATACCTGTACTATGCTTTTTACTAAAAGAACTAGGTGCATAAGGATTTGTCAATAATCTAAGCACACATATTCTACAGTCAAGACTAATTAAAAGAAACTATTCGAATATTACAATAGATTCTCCTACTGATAGATGTCTAAAATGCCCTAATTCTAAATCATTCATTCCTGTATTCAAGTAGCATTGAACAAATGCCTTGGCAAGGTATTGTGCAAGATGCTAAGGCTTTGTGTAGAGGAGGAAGCACACATTATGTATTCCACAGCATTTGTTCATATCCTTCCTCATTCTATTTTCACTATCTTATCCCTGACTTTCTCACTGTTTTAGTTACTTTTCTCTCATTGTTGGGACAGAATACCCGACCCCCAAAGTTAGGGGAAGAAAGGTTTATTAGCTCACAGTCTGCAGAGGTTTCAGTCTATAGTCCGCTGGGTCTGAGGCGGCGGGGCTGGCGTGGCGGACTCGCAGCCGCCCGCAAAGTAAAGTGAGGAAAATGCAAGGAATGTATGCAAATAAGCAATGCAAACAAGCAGCTAGTTAGCTTCTTCCTGTATCTTTATCTAGGCTACCTGCCCCCAGGGCAGCCCACACTCCCGCCCCCAATTTCAGTCTTACATCCTTGATCCCAGCAGAACAATGCCAAACCGATCAATGGATCAATTTAGTAATCACACACTCTAGATCCAGCTATCTCTTACCACATGAGGCTTTGGGGGGACATCTAGACACAAACCATAACACTCACTTATCTAATTCAGCTTACAAAATCTGAGCAGAAATCATATGTTGAAGTGCAAAGACGGCAATGATGGGAGAAAAGGAGGATATATTGGGACAGCTCTTACTAGAACAAATGAAATTAGGTAACAAATGCTATAAGAAAGAAGTTATGGTACTTTTATTAATTTATTAAAGGATCTTATATTTAAGCTTCCATGTTGCAAAGATGTTGGGTCTTTCCAATTTGATGTTAAGGTGTAATGCAATCTCAGTCAAAATTATTTTGTGGATGTCAACAAGCTTTTTCTAACATACACGTGGAAACACAAAAGACCCAGAATGGCTAACAGACTATAGAAGAACAAAATTGAAGGAATGACACCACTGGCTTCAAGATTTACTCCAAAGCTGCAGTGGTCAAGACAGTGTGGGATCGGTGAATGAAGAGAAAAAGAACTCAATAGAACACAATACAGAGCCCAGAAATAGACCGCAAAAGGTTTTGGTCATCTGATTTTTGACAGAGTAGTAAAGGAAATTCAATAGGAAAAGCACAATCTTTTCAATAAGCGATTTCTTTTTACAAGTGGTACTGGAATAATTGGACATACAGATGGAAAGAGGTGAATCTGGATACACACATTACGCTCTTCATGAAGATTAATTCAAAATGGATCATTAGACCTGTCAAATACTAAACAACAAAATTCCTTTAAGAAAACAGAGGGAAAAAGTCTAGGTGACCTGATTTGACAGTGACTTTTTAGATACCACAGAAAAAAGCAAAGATATGGGAAAATTTCGGATTGTATGTAAATTAAAAATTTTGGCTCTGCAAAAAAAGCACAGTTTAAGAACTGAGAAGACAAACTGAGCCTGGGAGAAAATATTTGTAAAACATATATCTAATAAAGGAATAGTATCCGAAATACACAAAGGATTCTTAAAATGCAACAACAAGATAATAACCCAATTAAAAATTAGCCAAAATATCAACTGGCCTGTCAAAGGAAGATACTCAGATGACAAAAAGCCTAATAAAAAGATGCTTAACATTAAATGTTATTAAGGGAATTACAAATTAAAACTAGAAGGAAATGCCAGAACATCTTATTAGACTCACTATAACCTAGAATGCTGACCACACCAAGTGCTGGTGTGGATGTGGGACTCTGATTCACTGCTGATTGGAATGAAAACATGGTGCAGCCACTTCGGAAGTCAGTTTGGCAGTTTCTGACAAAACTAATGATACTCCTTTTTTTTAAAAATGTATTAGTACCTGCTTGTAATACATAGTGAATACATACATCGAGGGGTGTTGGTACATACACATATCATATCTTAGTTCTCTTCTCCTTCTTTCCTTCCTCTCTCCCTTCATTCGTAGATCCCTTCCCATATTCAAAAGGTCTACCTCCCTGTTTCCTATCATCCTTTATTTTGCTCTTTAAATGATTTATACTTCGGATTTCTCATATAAGAGAAACCACATGTTGTTTAACCTTCTGTGTCTGATTTATTTGACTTAGCTGTATGGTCTCAAGGTGCATCCATTTTCCTACAAATGACTCAAATTTGTTCTTCTTTACAACTTTATTTTCTTTTTCCATTAATCTGTTGATGGACATTTGGGCCACTTCCAAGATTTAGATATTGTGAGCTGTGGTCCTATAAATATGGATATTGGTACGTACCCAAATGAGTTGAAAATTTATGTCCACAGAAAAACCTGCACATAATAAATGTCAATAGAAGACTTATTCATATTGCCAGAAATTGTGGGCACCAAGATATCACTCAATAGATAAATGAACTGTGGTTCATCCATACAGCAAAATATTCAGTAACTAAAATACAAGCTAACAAGCCATGAAAAGACACAGAGGAACATGAAATGCATATGGATAAATGAAGGCAATCTGAAAAGTTTGCCTACTGTATAATTTCAACTATATGACATTCTGTGAAAGGGGAAACTATGGAGAAAGTCTAAAAGGTCAGTGCCTGGGAGGGAAGAAGAGATAAAAAGGTGAAATGTAGAAATGTTAGAACAATAAAACTATTCTGCATGATAGTATTATAATGGATCTGTATAGCTATACATTTTTTCAAAAATCTGTAGGGTTATCGACACAAAGAGAACTCTAATGTACATTATAAACTTTGTTAGTAATAAAGTTCTTGTCAGTTATAACAAATATATCATGTTAATTCATGCAAATTGATAAGTAGAAAAAATTGGAGGAATGAAGAGAATAGAAGAATTCTGTGCTCTCCGTTCAGTTTTTCTGTAAACATAGAAGTACTCGAACAACTAATAATTTTTTTTAAAATCCCATATATAACATTCACTGGAAAACAACCAGCTATTAATCTGATGAACAATTTATTGTCTTCCTAAAATCTGCTTGGTTACTTAAATTTTGCTGGTCATATTGTCTAATTATAATTTGTGTGTGTGTGTGTGTGTGTGTGTGTGTGTGTGTGTGTTTGTTTGCATAGTGTGGAGTATCAAACCCAGGACTTTGTGCATGCTAGGCATGTGCTCTACCACTGAAATACATCTCTGTCCCTAATCATAAATTTTAATCATGAGCAGAGAATTCAAAATTCTTATTACAGCAACCGTATTTACTTTGAAATCATCACAATATGTTTAAAGTTCAAGGAATATTAGCCCTACAAAATCATCGTGGAAGAAAGTTTCTGTTGTCAAATTAGTTAGGGAAATACTGAATAATATTCCCTATTGGAAATTCATATATTAAAATCTCTCAGCAGTCTTTCCCAAAAGAAATTGATTGACTATGATTAGCCAGACTATTTCAATTACTAAACCAAGGAGAACTATGCTGAGAACTATGCTTAGGGAAGTGTTGCAGAATGCAAATGTGAAAAGGTTTATTTGAAATAGACTGAACCCAACTATTTTATAGCTTTATTGAAGTAAAATTAGTATACAGTAAATCACATAATTTTAAAGTATACAATTTAAGACTTCACTACTGTATATCTGTAAAACTATCATCTCAGTCAACATGTGAATACATCCCTCAAACTCCCCCAAGTTTCTATATAGCCCCTTGTAATTTAGGGTTAGGGTTAGGTCCCAATCTCATTCCTAGGCAACTCCTGGTTGGTTTTCTATCCCTACAGATTTGTTTACAATTTCTAGATTTATATAAATGGAATTATATAATATGTTATGGAGTGAATGTGTCCTCCCAAAATTCATATATTAATACTCTAACTTCCAGTGCAATACTATTAAGAGGAAAGACACTGTTGAGAAGTAATTAGGGAGTTAGAAATGAGGTTAGGGCCTTAATAAAAGACAGAATACTTGCTCTCCCCGATTTAGTCTCTCCTCTGTGAAGATACAACATGAAAAGTGAAATTATTGTTTAAGCCATTCGGTCAGTCTATGTAATTTATTTTAATGCCCTATATATAGGATGTTCTCTCTATGTTCTGGCTTTTCTCACGCAGCATGATTATTGTGAAACTGCACTGTATAGTTCATTCTGTTTCATTGTTTTGTAGATTCCATTTTATAGTGCTACTATTATCTGTTGATACATTAACACGCTGATGGACATTTAGATTAGCTGTAGTGTTTGACTATTTCAATAAAGCTGCTCAGTACATGTCGATGCAAGTCTTAGTATATACATACACATATACTTCTCTTTCTCTTTGGTAAGGACATAGACGTAGAATAGCTGAATCATATGGCAGGTGTGTGTGGGGGGGTTAACTTTTAATGAAACTTTGGATTGCTTTCCAAAGTTGTTGAACCATGTTGTAGTCTTAAAAGCAGATACAGGCATTCCAGTTTTCCCACATTCTTTTCAATACTTGGGATGCTTAAGCCTGTTAATTTTAGGCATTTTACTAGTTTTTTTTTTAAATTAGTATATGTTTGCAATTAAATGTATATTACATACACATTTAATTAGTATATGTAATAATGACACTTATCTGGGGAAACAGGTACATATACATATCACATCTTAATCCTTTTTACTTCCCTTCATCTCCCCTCTCTTCTACTTATCCCCATCCTCAGATCTCCTTTCCATCTCCACAAAGTCTACTTTTCTGTTTCCTATCATCTATTTTTTATTTTGCACTTTAAATTATTTATATTGTGAGTTTCTCGTATAACCATGTGATAGTTAACCTGTGTCTGATTTATTTTCACTTAGTATTATGGTCTCAAGGTGTATCCATTTTTCCTACAAATGACTCAAATTTTTCTTGATTATTGCTTCATACTACTCTGTTGTGTATGTATACCTTACTTTTTAAATCAGTTCTTCTGTTGATGGGCATATAGGCTGCTTCCAAATTTGAGCTATTATGATTATGAGTTGTGCTGCTATAAAGATGACCATGACCATTTTACTAGTGTAGTAGTAGTATCTCACTGCTTTGTTTCTTGTTTTTTTGAGGTCAAGTCTTCTACGTCATTTAGGCTGGCCTGAACTCAGGGCAGTCCTCCTGCCTCAGCCTCCCAAGGGCTGGGATTACAGGCATGCATCACCACACCGAGTTTTCACTGCTTTTTAAATTTGGATTTCTTCATGCTAATGATACTGTATTTCTTTTCCTATGCTTATTCGCCACTTATGTTTCTTCTTTTACTAATGCTGATAATAATGCTTGTTCAAGTTTTTTGTCAATTTTAAGAATATCGGGTTGTTTCCTTATTGTTGGGATTAGAGGGTTTGTTGTATATTTAGTATTCAAGTTGTTTGCCAGATATATGATGTGAAGTCATTGCCACCTAATTGGTAATTTACCTTTTCATTCTTTTAACAGTGTCTTTCAAAGAGCAAAAGTTCTTAGTTTCGATGAAGTCGTTTATTAAGGTTTTTTCTTTTGTGGCTTGTACTTTGGGTTTTGTATATGTTGTGTGGCCAGTGGATTAGCATTTTTGTTTGGACCGATACATGAATATCTCATTATTCTAGTATCACTTGGTGGAAAAGCTCTCCTTTCTCTACTGAATTGCTTTTGCTTATTTATCAAAAATCAATTGACCCTACAAAGCTACAGTGATAAAAACAGCATGGTACTGGCAAAAAGACAGACCTGAGGATCAGTGGAACAGATTGGAGGATGCAGAAACAGCTCCAAACACACTCAAATACCTCATCTTAAACAAAGGAGCCAAACACCCTCACTGGAAGAAGGATAGCCTCTTTAACAAATGGTGCTGGAAAAATTGGCTTGCCACATGCCGAAAACTAAAACTAGATCCAAGTCTCTCGCCATGTACTAAACTAAAGTCAAAGTGGATCAAAGATCTAAACATTAAAACAGAAATACTAAATCTACTGGAGAATAAAATAGGAAGAACCCTCGAAGACATAGGGGTAGGGAAAAAATTTATGAATATAACCCGAACAGCACAGGAAACAACAGGAAGAATCAGTGCTTGGGACCACATGCTATTAAAAAGCTTTTGCACAGCAAAAGAAATCACAAATAGAGCAGGGCAAAAACCCACAGACTGGGAAAAAAAATTTTTACTAGCTATCCATCAGACAAAAGTCTAACATCTAGAATATACAAAGAACTCAAAAAAATTAAACCTCCCAAATTCAAAGACTCAATCCAAAAATGGGCATCTGAAATGAATAAACATTTCTCAGATGAAGAAATTAAAAAGGCAAGTAAGTATATGAAAAAGTGTTCAACATCACTAGTCATTCGAGAGATGCAAATCAAAACAACATTAAGATTCCATCTCATGCCAGAAAGAACCAGGTTTATGAAAAAAATCAACCAGTAACAAATGCTGGCGGGGCTGTGGGGGAAAAGAAACCCTCCTCCACTGTTGGTGGGAATGTAGACTGGTCCAGCCACTATGGAAATCAATATGGAGATTCCTCAAACAACTAGAACTAGAGGTTCCATTTGATTCAGCTATCCCCCTACTGAGGATCTTCCCAGAAGAACTGGAATCCTCATACCACAGGGATGTATGCACAACCATGTTTATAGCAACACAATTTGTAATAGCTAAGTCTTGGAAACAGCCTAAATGCCCAACAACCAATGAATGGCTAAAGAAATGTGGTTTTTCTACACAATGGAGTACTACACTGCCATAAAAAGGATAAACTAGAGTCATTTGTATGTAAATGGATGTTCCTTGAGAGCATACTATTAAGTGAAATAAATTAGACACTTATGAGTACACATCGATTGTTTCTCTGATATGAGAAACCATGGATGTAAAAAGGGACGAAGAGGTGTAATAGATATAATCTAAAAGGAAGATAATATTCCAAGGAGAGGAGCATTGGACAGAGAGAGGAAGAGAAGCAGGAAAGGAAAAGAGGAATAGAAAAAGGAAAGGGAATTCATGGAGAAATGTGAATGTACCTGCTGTAAATAGGGAAGGGAATAGAGGGGAGGGCCAGGGAAGAAGAGGGAGAACCAAGATGCACCATGTACAGGTACAAAATAAATGTGATGAATGTAACCATTATATGTACATTGTACCAATACATGTTCTTGGTTAAAAAATTAAAAAAAAATCACACACACACAAAAACAATTGACCAACTGAACATCACACAAAACACTATTAGAGTTAAACAACCATATTGTACTGTAATTGTGAGTGTATGTATTTTTCTCTTACAGTTCTATTTTGCTTCACGTATTTTGAGGTCCATTATCAGGTACCTTAAATTTTAGGATTGTTGTAGCCTCCTGATGAATTGAGACCCTTTATTGTTGTGAAACTCCTCTCTTTATCCCTGATCAGGTTGTTTACTTGGATATGAATGGAGCCACACCAGCTTCCTTTTTATTCATGTTAGCCCATTATATCTTTTTGTATCCTTTGCTTTGAACTTCTTTGTATATTTCTAATAAAGTATTCATAGTTGGACCTATTTTGTCTAATCTACAAAGCTCTGCTTTTAATTGATGTATACCTACCTTTTGTATTCAATGTGATTGTTTTAATCTACTATCTTGCTGTTTGTTTTCTATTTATCACTGTGTTTATTCTATTTTCTCTTTTTCTAATATTTTTAGATTATTTTCTAAGATTCTATTTCATCTCCTTTTTGAGTGTATTAACCAAAACTAATTTTTGGTATTAGTTAATTATTGTTTTAGTAACTGTATATATTGGTAATTTGTCACAGTCTAACTTTAAGCACTATTATATTTCTTCAAGTTGATTATAAGATCGCAACTAACTACATTTCCAGTTCTCTTTTCCCACTCTTTGTGCTTTTGTTGTCCGATGTTGAATTCTGTGTTGATTACAAACTCCATGATGCATTTTAATATTTTTGCTTTTGCCTGTTAACTTTAAGATATTTAAATAGTAAGAAAAATTATTTGTATTTACCAAGGTAGCTACCATTTCTAGTGTTTTTTTTTTTTTTGTAGGTTCAAATTTTTATCAAATATCTTAAAGGATTTTTTTTCTAACATATTTGGTAGTTATGTTGTCTGGTTGCTCTTTTTCTTGTCTTTAAGAAAATTGTTTGTCTTTGCTTCTAAAATATATTTTCACTGGGTAACAAGTTCTTGGTCAACTTTTTTTTTTCTTTCAGCATTTTAAATATGTTGCTTTGCTACCGTCTAGTTTGCATCATTTCAGTAAGAAATCTGCTGTCATATTTGGCTTTATTCATCTATATGTAACATCCTCACCCTCAAATGGTGTTAAAAATATTTCTCTTTGTTCTAGCTTTAACGAACTGAATTGTGATATATCTTGGTATAGTTTTCATTAATTACAATAGAAATGTGTTGTTTTTAAAATTGATGTCTATAATTTTTATCAAATTTAGAAAACTTCACCATTATTTCTCCAAATATTTCCCCTTATGTTCCTCATTTCACTGGGGACTCCAGTTTGGCTCTTCAGTCCACTGATGCTTTTCTTTTTCTCTTTATATTTCATTTTGGATAGTTTTTTCAAGATCACTAATCTTTTCTGAAATGTCCAATCTGCTCCTAATTTCATTCAGTATATTTCTATCTCAATATTACAGGTTTATCTCTAAAATCTCAATCTTTGTCTGTTTTACATCTTCCACAACTCTATTTAAAATATTCGGTCTTTCTGCTAGCTTTTGAACATATGGCATGTAATTATAACTGATTTAATACCCTCTACTATTTCTATCAACCGTGTGTTTTCTGGATCCATTTTTGACTCACTTTTCTCCTCATTATACATTTGCTTTCCTTTGTATGCCTGGTGATTTTTTTCACTGGGTTCCAGACATTCCACAACTTGCCTTGTTGGGTGCTGAGTATTTTGGTTGTTTCTGTAATTATTCTTGAGCTTAGTCCTGGGACATGGTTAAGTTGTTCGGGAACAGTTGATTCTTTTGGATCGTGCCTATATACTTTGTAAGCAGGAACCAGAACAATACTTAACCTGGGGTTAATTATTTCCCTCACTATTGAGGCCAAACTCTTAATAGTATTCTTACTGATGCCCTGTGGATTATGCAGTTTTCCATCTTGGCTATTGAAATTTAGCCCTGTTCTAGTGCCATTGTGAGCAGTGGACATTGTTCACCTAATACAGTTGGATCTTTACCCATACTTCGAAAATTTCCTCACATACATAGTTAATCAGTACCCCACTGAAGACTTGTGGGAGACGTTCTATAGAGTTTTCCAGAGTTCTGTTTCTGTTTCTCCTTTTCCATACTATGCTTTTACAACCGTGGCCACCTTGACCTCCCAGGCACCCGGTTCTGTCACCTTGCCTCAGGTGAGGGTCAGACCCTGCCTGGGTTCCTTTCCTCCTCTGCTGTGATCAAGAAATGTTCTCCAAGCAGTAGGCTGTGGTAATCAGAGGACTTATCTCATTTCCCTTCTCTTAAGAGTCATTGTCCTTTGTTTCCTGAAGTGAAAATATACAAATATTTATGAATATATATGCCCATTTATGAAGATTTTTTTTAGAAAGATAATCTATGTCTTTTCAATCCATCTCGGCTTGTCATGGCCATGGCAGTAAAAATTAACTATATTTAGAAATGTTATAAGAGCCTGACCTTCAAAAAGAGTGGAAACTATAACCCTTATGGAGGATTTCCTTGTTCAGGGTACTATGTGCCCTTCCCACTAATTCAACCACCACGTGAGATCAATACCATGAACTGAATTTGTAATTAACATAGAGCCTAGGACAGTTTGTAAAAGGTCATGCAGCTAATAAATAGCAGAACTGAGGTTTACATCTCAATCCGCTGACAAAGTCCAATCTATTTTTTTTGTTTAGACAGACTCTTATTAGACATTCCATACAGACTTATGCTAATGACTTTGCCTCCTTACCAAGTGTATTTAATATCCTTCGTCAAGTCGTGTTCTGTTGGAGCCTGTGAGAGGAGCTTGGCTCATAGGAGCTTGTATAATACCTGATTTTTCTCAAGTAAGCCCAATACCTCACACCAGTCCCTCAAAAAGGATGAGTAAGAGACCATAGTGTGACCTGACCAAGTAAAAATAGGTCAAAACCCATTTCCTGCTGGTGGTGGTCTCTAGCATCCTACACATATTTGAAAGCTTACATATATCACTTCTATGGAGAGTTGCAGCTGAAATTCTCATGTGTTATCCTAGACAGTTTTCACTCCACAGTCAACATGTGTTTTTTTGTTGTTGTTAGAATTTAAAAAGTGATGTGATAAATGCTTCTGGTACAATTTAAGGGAAGAAGATACTGGAAATTGACTTCCACAATAATTTCAGGACCCAACACTTCTGGAGGTCTCATCACCTAGGAATGTGTTTTATAAGTGGATTTTCCCTTTCATGGTAGCCTTGTACTTTACCGGGCATACATAGGATTTGTCTTTATTGTATGACCCACAAGTGAGGGTTTTATGAATTATGCAATATCAGAGTTCTCTCTGTTTCATCTTAGCATTTGTGTGTGCGTGCGTGTGTGCACCTCTTCTTGTCTAGAAACTGATGATTCTCTATCCTTGTGCTGTGAAACATTACCCGTGACCTCTTTTTGTCCTCTCAGTTTTCCATAAATAAGGGAAAACCTGGAATTGGTTCTTCTCATTGTCTATTAGGATGAGAGATTCCTCACCTTTTAAATATTGTCCTTACTGCTTATCATGTGAAGGTGAAAAACATTGACATGAGTTACTGATAACTCATTTGCCTGTCAAATGAGTTCTAATAAATTCTTCCTAGTTGGACCGTCTGTCTTGAATATTTAAATAATTAATAAATATATCTTTTGTGTTATTTAATTATGCACTGACTATTATATATTCTTTTATACCTGAATGCATCTACATCTGGCACTTAAAAATATGCCAGTTGGGGAGAAAATCTGTTGAACATAGAATTTAGGTCAGGTATAATGTGGAAATGTTCAACATTAAAGAAGAGAGTTGGGAATTATTCTGTCAAGGCTGATTGTTTCTCGACAATTCCAGATTTGTTTTAACATTCCAGATTTATAAATGTAGTTGTTTCTATAATCCAAACAAAATTGTGCATTGCATTTGTACTATAAAATCTGTGGTATGACTGAGCTATATAAAAAGACAGTAGCCATGTCCAGAGGTGCAATGAAATAAAAAGATTCTTTCATTAAAGCTAAAAACCCTTCGGACATCCATGAGTGGGTCCAAAGGGAAAGCTGCTGCTGCTTCAGACCAGAGATCTTTAATTGGATCTGTTCTCAACTTTAAGTGTAAAACAAGAGTCATATCTTACTTAAGAGGATAGAAATCTGAAGTCAGCCAGAAGACAATAATTAACTATAATCAAAGTTGCCCTGAAGAAGTTCCTTGAATCATCCACAAAGTACAGGATAAATGATTCTAAATACAACCTTCTATAATAATTCTTAAGAACAATACATTAGGAGGGAGAATCACTGAGGAAGAAACAAGTTTGAATCATTTTAACACTGTTGCTTTAAAGAAAAATATAAAATGGAATGCAGAATGGATGAAAAACTTTTTAAATAAATTTATTCTGTTAAAATGTTGTCTTTGTGTCTGAAAGACATTTTAGTAGATTTTCATGTTCCTATGAAGGAGTGATAGGAAAAGGAATGTCCTGTATTAGTCAGCTTCACATTGCTATAAAAAACATCTGAGGCAGGCTACTTATAAAGCAGGTTTATTATTATAAGCAGGCAGGCTTATTCTGGCTCATGATTCATAATTCTCAAGTTTCAAGTTCAAGAATGGGTAGCATCATTGGTTTGGGTCTCTCACAAGGATGGCACTTAATGTGTGCTCATGTTTGAGTGAATGCTCACATCCCAAGCCAACCAAGCTGGAGAGAGAGACAGACAGACAGAGACAGAGACAGAGGAACAGACAGACAGATGGATACACCAGAGTCCTAGAAACCCCTTCAAGGGCATGGATCCAGTGAGCTTCCTTCCTTCTACTAGATCCCCCTCCCCCTAAAGGCTCCAGTATCTTCCAGTCACACTACAGGCTGGGGACCAAACCTTTTTATACATTGGCGTTTGGGGAACATTCAAAATTCAAACTACAACACTCCATGAGAGTAGAGAATTTGGCTCATCCATTCCCATATTTCCAGCACTTAGAACAGTAGCAACATAGTAGGTGCTCTGTCAATCAATCAGTATTAGTAAATATAATTGAAAATATGAACAAATTATTATTATATAGTACCTGCTGTGAAGTAGTTATTGAATAAACAGGAAAAAAAAATACCCAGTAATTCTAGATGCTGGCTGTCTTTCCCTTCCTGGAGTTTAGCATCTTATGATGATGAAGTGTATGAATATCGGACAATGAATGAGATCTAAGACGCTCAGTTTTTTTAATAACCTGTCTTTTTATTCTCTTTTCAAAACTTAGCATTACTGCCCAGGAAGCTATGCTCTCCACAGGGCCCAGACTCTCAGGCTACTTTTACGACTTCTTTTGAACTTGAAAGCTGCCTTTGACGTCTGTTGTGGTGTCTGAGGAAAACTAACATACGTAGGCTTTGCCCCCACATCTGTTTGGTGGACCTTTTTGTTCTATGTCCTCTCAGGCTGGAGATTACGTAAAGGAGAATGACTATAACTAGGGTCTGGAACACCTGCCTCATTTGCTGCTCTTCCAGAACATTCCTTACTGGCTCACTTAAGTTCCATATCTACCTCCGTGACATGATCTGGAAATTTTCTAAGTAATTTCTCAGAGGGAGAATTGCTTCTTTTTACAGCAGTGTTATTTCTTCCTTAGCGACTACAAGGAACACAAGTTATTCCACTTGGAAACAGGAAAATCTTAGGCCAAAACCAGAAGAAAACCAGAAAGTTGGGTATTGATGTAGAATGATGGTATGGTATGGGGCAGCCTGACACAGTAGGGAAGAACATCAGCAGAAAAGCCACAACAGCCAGGCATTTTTTTTTGCTTGGTTGGTTTTTGTTTTGCTTTGTTTTGTTTGTTTTTGTTTTTGGTGGTACTGGGGATCAAACCAGGGCCTTCACATTGAGTAACATCCCTAGATCCTTTTTCAAATGTTTATTTTGAGACAGGGTCTCGCTAATTTGCTAAATTGCCCAGGCTGGGTTCAAATTTGTGATCTTCTTGCCCCAGCCTCCCAGACTGCTGAGATTATAAGTGTGCACCACAATGCCTTACTACAGATCAGAATTTCAATCTGATTCCACCACCCACTAGCTATGTGGCCTTGGACATTGAACTTCCCCAAGCTTCAGATTCTGTGATGAATAAACGAGAATAATAGCAGTACTTATTTCCGATGGGAGTTGTAATCTCTGAATAAAAGAATGTTGTCAAGTCTTCTTAGCACATGGTACATAGTCCCACTCAAAACTTTTGCTATTTAACATTAATATAAGAGCTCAGGCTTCTTAATATCAGACATTTAAACTAAAGCACTATTAATACTAGGTTCCATGCTAACACAAGCCACATCTTTATCTAGATTTGTACTGCAGTGTTAAAGATAAAAGACTAGTGCATTTTTCACTGCTTTATGTCAGAATATCTGTAGCTATCCCTTGTATACAGATGTTTGCATGTTTGCACATCTCCATGTATGTCAACAAATTGATCAGATGGCTAGCAGAGTTTTATAATCTGACACCCCTACCCAATTAAAACATTCTCATGAGCTTTATGATTTTCTTATCTCATCTCATACATCTCCACACCTCACACCCTGTTAGATACTCTTCCTGCAATTTAGAGCTATGAAGACAGGGACCTTGAGTTCTTCCACATTTATATAAATTAAGTCACAATGAAAGAGAACTCATTCAAATCTCCTATATTTTAAGATTTATCATTTTCTGGTTCCAAGTGACCAATGTCACTTTCTTAACTGACTTGAAGTGACCTGTGTCCCAGAGAAAAGAAAATGTAATTCCATTACCATACCTCAATCCCAGGATGTAGCTTACTTATTTATTTATTTTACATGAATTATTTTGTGTTAAAAATAAATGATCAAAAAATAAGCATCAATCAGTCACAACCTTTGCAACATCTTACTGTTTAAGTGGAACGAAAATAGCATTCCAGGGTGGAGAGTAGAAAGAGTACATTCTGTGTTCTTGACTCTCTGGCCATCAGAGATCAAGTTTCTTAAGGCTGATAGAACAAAATACTGAAAGCCACTATGAGATAAAGTAAATAAGCTGAAGGTTGAGGTAGACATGAAGAAATAATTGGAATTCTCCTTTCCTGCCAAAGAAAATCAATTTTAGATGATAAGGGCAGGGACCTGGGTGTTGGAAGGTACAAATCTGCCACACCTACTCCTGATCTTGAGTTATTTGTTTCACCTTCCTACTTGCACTTTGCATTTTAAGAAACGGGGTGCATGAACTACAATTCTGGGAAATAGGAAAACTGGTCAGCACTTATGAAGCTATTAGAATATAAAATCACTCTTGGTAAATGTCACTTCAGTTATTTATATTAGAAGAAAGAAAACTAAAAAGATGAAGCTTGTAATCAGCTGGTAGTTCTATTATCTATTAGAAGTTAATTTAAATCTGAAATCCTACCCTCCAACACCCCCCGACTACTCTAAGACATATCACTGGGAAGATGGTGATATTCTTGGTTGCCCATTCATTGCATTTAGGAGACGAAAATTTTGGATTTAATTTCTTGTATGGTAAGATCTTGGGAAAGTCACTTAACCTTGCTGAGTTTCCTCATCTTAAGAAAACAAAGCTGTGCCTTTCTGAGTAATTTATTGAGAGGATTAAATGAGATAATCAGAGTGAGAAGATTTGGTGGCATTCGGTGGAACAGGAAAAGCCCACACTCAGGAATCACAGCGACAGTTTCAAATTCCAACTCCATCTCTACTCAGCTAGAGGATGTTGGGACCCTAATTTACACACGAGGAATCTGCTTGCTTACCCTGTGAAAGGTAAAGTACTGACCTTAAAAGAAAGGCAAGAGAAAGACTATCTAAAAACTAATAAGTATTTGGCCCCAGAAAACTTATACCAGCAAAAAATAATTTCCTCTAGAATTATAATGATACATAGGCCCTCCTGAAAATTAAATATATAATAATGAGGAAAAATATTCCACATTTGTGTGAAATATTAAAAATAGCAATAAAATTGACATTTGTATACTGATCAGGGATTTAGGAAATATAAAGTATATTACAAATATCTTCAAGGTCTCCAATGGGTCTTTATGTGGTCTCATCTCATCTCGCTACCACTAAGGTAACTATGATCCTGAATTTAGAGTTTCTTTTTTTAAAGCTACATATGCAAGTACTCCCAAAAAGTATATTTTAGTTTTTAAAACTTTTATATTAATAAATTTTTATTATATGAATACTTCATTGACCTTTTTGATCCAACATTATATCTGTGCAATTCATCTACATTGTTTAATTACAGCTTATTCACTTCCACAACTATGCAGTATTTCATCACATAACCACACTACCATTCATTCCTTCTTTCATCAGTGTACATTTGTTATAGTCCCACTTTGCTTGTTAGGAAAAGTTACCTGTGATTGCCTCATTGTCTTTTCCCTCCCAACTTTTGACCTTTTCTGGAAGAAAGAATTCAGATTCTTTCAAAGTGTTTCTGAACCCCCCAAAATGGTGTCAAGATTCAAAAAAAAGTAGTAACAGCAAAATCAATACATCACATGCATCTTTTCACTTAATCATTTCATCTGAGATTAAGAATACTCCTTTTATAGAACTCCACCAAACTCTTAGAATTAATAACCAACTTCAGCCAAGTAGCAGGATACAAGATCAACACACAAAAAGAATTAGCATTTGTGTACACCAACAAGGAATGGGATGAAAACGAAATTATGAAAACAATACCATTCATAGTAGCTTGAAAAAAAATGAAATATTAAGGAATTAACAAGCAAGGAAGTGAAAGACCTCTACCAAGAAGACTACAGGACTCTGAAAGTGGAGATTGAAGAAGACATAGAAAATGGAAAGATGTCCCTGCTTCTGGCCAAGCAGAACTAATATGGTCAAAATTGCCATACTTCCAAAACTGCTGTACAGATTCAGTGCAGTCCCAATCAAAATACCAACAACATACTTCACAGATCTAGAGAAAACAATCCTAAAATTCATATGGAGCCAGAATAGCAAAAGCAATTTGAGGCAGTAAAAGCAAAGGAGGAGGCATAGGAATACCTGACTTCAAGCAATACTACAAAGCAATAGTGATAAAAAAAAAAATGGCATGGTACTGGAACAAAAACAGACACATGGATCAATGGAACAGAATTGAGGATATAGAAACTTCACCAGACATATTCAACTATTTGACCTTTGACAAAGGGACCAAAAGCATTTGGAAGAAAGATAGCCTATTCAACAATTCAGCCTATTCGGTGTTGGAAAAACTGGCTGTTTGCAGAAGATTGAAACTGGACCCTCATCTCTTACCATATATTAAATTAAAATCAAAATGAATCAAAGATCTAAATATTAAAACAGAAACATTAAACCTTCTGGAAGGTAAAATAGATAAAACACCTGAAGACACAGGTGTAGGAGGGATTTTCTACATAGAACCTCAGTTGCACAAGAAATAGCAGCAAGGGTCAACAAATGGGATTGTATCAGACTGAAAAGCTTCTGTACAGCAAAAGAATCAATCAGTAGAGTGAAAAGACAACCTACCAAATGGGAAAAAAAGTTTGCCACCTATTCCTCAGACAGAGGACTAATATGCAGAATATATAAAGAACTCAAAAAAATGAAACCACCTAAAATTAAAGTCCCAGTCAAGAAATGGGCAAGAGAAATGAACAGACACTCACAGAGGAAGAAATACAAATGGCCAACATATATATGAAAAAATGTGCAACAACTGTAATGGCCATTAGAGAAATGCAAATTAAAACAATGTTAAGATTCCATCTTACTCCAGAAAGAATGACGATCATTAAGAAATCAAACAGGGACAAATGCTGATTTGTCTGTGGTGAAAAAGGAGCTCTCCTTCATTGTTGGTGGCAATGCAAACCAATACAACCATTATGGAAATCAGTATGGAGATTTCTCAAAGAACTGAAATTAGAAATTCCATATGACTCAGCTATTCCCCTGCTAGGTATCTTCCCCAAAGAGCTTAAGTCACTGTATTACAGTGATGCATGCATACCAATGTTTGTAGCAGCACAATTTGTAATTGCTGAATCCTGGAAGCAGCCTGTATACCCATCAACAATTGGGTAAGCAAAATGTGGTATCTATATATAATGGAATACTACTCGACTGTAAAAATGATGAATCTGAGACATTTGTAAGAAAATGGATGCACCTACAAAATATAATGTTGAGTGAAATAAACCAGGCCCACAAGTTTAAATGCCATATGAGATCTCTCTTTTGAGTGAGGCAAAGTTCAAAGAAAATGATAAAGGATAGATAGAAGGGGACAAAGGGATGGATCTCTTGCAACAGGGAACTGGTCCAAGGGAACGAAGGTGAGATGTGAAGAAGAGGGGAAAGGGAAATAAGAAGAATAAAGATATGCCATTTATAGGAACCTAATAACCCAAATTAATGTAAACACTATGTGACATAACATGAGCTAAGACAAATAATATCAACAAGACTGAAAAGTGGGATAGGGGAACTGGAGAAGGAGGGAGGGAGGTGGAGGGAAGAGGACGGGGATTTGAAGGAAAAAAAAAAAGAAAAATGCTGTAATAAGTACACGTACCCATTCCCCAAGATGGTTGTAAAGTACATGAACATGCAAACATGTACAAATATATATACCAGTATCTCCAAGGTTATGTTCTTTTGACTCAAAACTTTCTTCTCTCCAGATATAAGTATGCTTGTCTATAAAAACTGTGCTACTTGGTTCCTGAATATTTTAGATAGTGGCAAAGAACAAAGCCTTTTTCTAAGAAAGTGAGAAAGATATTTTGGTAGCTCCAAAAATATTTACTGTGTTGAACAGAGTTGAATATTTATTGTGTGTGTGGTATTAATAATCTCAGTTACATATCAAAATAAGGGTGGTTTATCAAATCTTTTTATTGAGATAGATTTGATGAAGAAGGGAAAAAAATAACAAGTGCCTGACAGAATGGAAAATGTGGGTTGCTAAATTGGTAAAGAGGTACACAAAACTGAAAATCAGAAAAAATCGCCTCATTTGACAGTGATCTATTGGCCTACCTCTGGCTCCTTTCTTCATGACACATGTAACCCGATTCAGCCTCTGGTCAATACATTTTTTAAAATTTTATTTTAACGGTACATTTTGAATGTATGTAGTGATAACGTTCATCATGAGGGATTTGTACCTGTACATGATCTATCTTGTTGCTTCTTTTTTTTCCGTTCCCCTCCCCTCCCTTCATCCCCTCTTCTCTCATTTACAAAAGCTTTGTTTCCATTTTCCCTTGTATTTCTTATTTCTCTTGTCCCTCCATTCCTTCCCCCACCTTGCTCCCTTTCCCATTTGAAAACTTCCTTCCCTTTCCCAATATAATACATTTTAGTCTTTATTTACATTTTCGGTTTCTCACACCACAGAAACAATGTGATATTTAAACATATGTGTCCGATTTATTTCACTTAAGAGTATGGTCTCAAGATGCATCCATTTACCTTGAAATTTTTCAAGCTTATCCTTCTTTATGGCAGAGTAGTACTCCATCGTGTGTGTGTGTGTGTGTGTGTGTGTGTGTGTGTGTGTGTGTGTGTATAACCATTTTCTTTATCCATTCCTCAGTTGATGGGCATTTGGGCTATTACCAAGATTTGGCTATTACATACTGTGCCACTATAAACATGGGTGTGGATGTATCACTGTGGTATGGTGCTTTTAATTCTTTGGAAAGATACCAAGAAGGGGAATAGCTGGGTCAAACAGAACCTCTAATCCTAGTTTCCTGAGGAGTCTCCACACTGATTTCCATAGTGGTTGGACCAGTCTACATTCCCACCAACAGTGGAGAAGGGTTCCTTTTTCTTCACAGCTCCTCCAGCATTTATTATTGGCTGATTTGTTGATAATAGCCATTCTTTCTGGAGTGACATGGAATCTCAGTTTCATTATAATTCTGTTTATAGATTTTTATTAAAATTTGTTCAAAATTACACAAGCTTACAGACCACAATGCATTGTGCCTTTTGCTTATGACCGCAAGCAATGTAAACAACCGCATAGATGCAGCATTAAGTTACAACTACATAAAGTTCCTGTAGTAACTAGTGTACATGTCACTGTTTTAAATTTGAGTTATTAGGTTCTTGTTTTTAAGATGTCATTCTTCCTCTGAATTCCCATTCCCTCCCTCTTTGCCCTCATCTTGCTCCCTTGGACCCTTTGCCTTTTAGCTTATATCTAACCCTTTGCCTTTTTGTATTCATTGTTTACTCTTTTCTTTTGTTTGTATTTTGCCTCACTCAAATGAGGGATACTATATGGTATTCAAGCTTGAGAGCTGGTTTATTTCACTCAACATTATATTTTCCAGGTCCATCTATTTTCCTATAAATGACTCTAAGTTTGTCATTCTTTATAGCTGAATAGTATTCCATTATATATAGATATCACATTTTGTTTATCCAGTTATCTCTTGATGAATATATAGGTTACTTCCAGAATTTAGCTATTACAAATTGTGCTGCTGTAAACATTGTTGTGCAAGTATCTCTGTAGTCTTTAGCTCTTTGGGGAAGATACCTAGTGGGGGAATGGCTGTCATATGGGATTTCTACTTTCAGGCTTTTGAGAAATCTCCATACTGATTTCCATAATGGTTGTACTAGTTTGCATTCCCACCAACAGTGTAGAATAGTTCCCTTTTCACCACAGCCACGCCAGCATTTGTTATTGTTTGGCTTCCTAATGATTGCCATTCTTTCTGGAGTAAGGCGGAATCTTAGAATTGTTTTAATTTGCATTTCTCTAATAGCTATAGATGTTGAACCTTTTTTAATGTATTTGTTGGCCATTTGTATTTCTTTCACTGTGAAATATCTGTTCATTTCTCTGGCCCATTTCTTGTGTGGGTCATTGATTTTAGGTAGTTTAATTTTTTTTGAGTTCTTTGTATGTTATAGATATTAGTCTTCTGTCTGAGGAGTAGCTAGCAAAGACTTTTCCCGTTCTGTGGGTTTTTTCTTCACCCTACTAATTGACACTTTGCTATACATAATCTCTTTAGTCATTTTAATTTGCCTTTCTCGAATGACCAGTGCTGTTGAACTTTTTTTTCATATGTTTATTTGCTTATTCTACTTCTTCATCTGAGAAGTGTCTGTTCATTTCAGCTGCCCACTTTTGGTTTGGATTTTTAAATTTGGGGGGGTCTGATTTTTATGAGTTCTTTGTATATTCAAGATGTTAGTCCATTGTTGGAGGAATAGCTGGCAAAAATTTTTTCCCACTTTGTGGGTTGTCTCTTCACTCTGTTGGTAGTTTCCTTTGTTGTGCAAATGCTTTTTAATAAGGTTAGATCTCAGTTGTTGATTCTTTGTGGTATGTCCTGGGCAATTGGGGATTTGTTCATAAAGTTCTTACCTACACCTATGTCTTCAAGAGTTCTAGCTATTCTATCTTCCAGCAGATTTAGTGTTTCTGTTTTAATATTTAGATCTTTGATCCGCTTTGATTTTAGCTTAGTGCATGGCGAAAGATATGGGTCTACTTTTAATCTTTGATATTGGAGAGTCAGTTTTTCTAGCACCATTTATTAAAGAGGCTGTCTTTCTTCCAGTGAGTTTGTTTGGCCCCTTTGTCAAAGATAAGGTGACTGAGGGTGTTTGGACATGTTTCTGCATCTTCTAATCTGTTCCTTTGGTCCTGGAGTCTGTTTTTTTGACAGTACCATGCTGTTTTTATTACAGTAGCTTTGTAGTATAATTTCAGGTCAGAGATTGTGATGGACTCTGCTTTTTTTTGTTGCCCAGAATTGCTTTTGCTATTCTAGGTTTCTTTTGGTTCCAAATGAATTTTAGGATTGTTTTCTCTAATTCTGTGAATATGCTATTGGTATTTTAATTGGGATCACATTAAATCTGTATAACAGTTTTGGGAGTATGGCCATTTTCACTATATAGGTCCTTCCTACCCAAGAACAAGGGATGTCTTTCCATTCTCTGATATCTTCTTCAATCTCCTTCAAAGTACTATAGTTTTCAATGTATAGGTCTTTTACTTCCTTTGTTAGATTGATTCCTAGGTACTTTGTTTTTTTGGATGCTATTGTGAAAGGTGTTGTTTCCCTAATTTCTCTCTCAGTGAGTCTGTTATTTGTGTACAGGAATGCTGTTGATTTCTGAGTGTTGGATTTCTACCTGGCTGCACTGCTGAGTTTGGTTATTTATTCCAGAAGTCTTTTGGTGGAGTTTTGGGGGACTTCTGTATTCAGTATCACGTCATCTGCAAATAGTGATAATTTAACTTCTTCTTTTCCTATCCTTATTCCTTTTATTTCTTTATCTTGTCTAATTGCTCTGGCTAATGTGTTCAAAACTGTATTGAATAAGATTGTTAAGAGTAGACATCCTTGTCTTGTTCCAGATTTTAGAGTGAAAGCTTTCAGTTTTTGGTCAATACATTTTAAGACAATTTATATACAATTCTTTTCTATGAATACTTCCTTGCATCTATTCTTCATCATTCAGAGAGAGAGAGAGAGAGAGACAGGGAGAGACAAGGAGAGACAGAGACAGAGTCAGAGAGGGAAATACAGCTAATTAACTTGCTCTTTGTAATTTATGTGCTGGGGGTCCAGGTGTGAACAAATCCTTTCTTTCTAAGCTAAACAAGAAAAGTTGCTCTCCCACCTGATCCACTTCCCAATTGTTGAAGGTGTTTATCATTTTCCTTTGGGATTGCTTGCAAAGCTCCTTCCTCTTTGAATATGACACTCCAGACTGTGTCTACTCTTCTAATAGATGTTTGTTCAATTCCAAATACAGGGCTTGGAGGGACAGCGTGGCTTATTTCTACGTACGTTTCATTATGATATGAGCAGCACATTTGTTTTGTGACTTAGCTTCAGAAAATTTTATTAAGCATCCGCGGGTAAAATTTTACCATACTGAGGTGGTATGTAACAAATCAATGAATAAAAACCATCACTTCTAAGAAGCAAAAATAAATCAGATGGTATGATTTAAAAGATCATATAAATGCAAAATTTGAGATGGCTATGAAACAAGTTATGCATAGAACAGCAACCTCCTGATCAAGAAATGATGTTAAGTATAATATATAACCATATTTCTCTCCGTTACCTGTAACAAATGATTTTTGCACTTATATTAGAATAGTTTATATTAAGAGGAATTAATAGATTTGGAATAGTGTCTTAACTGATTGGAAAATTAGGAAATTTAGAGCAGTATTCATGAAATTGGCTTATCATCATCTTTTCTGCTTCATAATTTATTTCACGAGAAAAATACTTCATCAGTGTAGAAAAAAGATTTAAACTACAATAATTATATAATAATAATTTCCTAAGTAGTAAAAACACCAACATATTTTAGGTTAGAATTTCTCACTTTGGGTGTTATTAATAGCTTAAGAAATGAAACAAAAATGTTTTATTTAGTGTTCAAAATATATTTTATTTATATGGTTAGAAAGAAGAAATAAACTTTAACCTGAAGTCATCCAACATAGAGATCTCGCTTAAATGAGACTTAAAGTCCAAGTAAAGAAGCTGTGTTGCTGTAAACAATGACTTTCTAGGGAGGAACTTATTCTGGTTTTTGGGAAAAACCAGGCCTGTGCCCTTTGTGAAATTGAGGGCTAGAGCAGAGATCCTGGGTGATTAATTTTGGATTAATGAACCTATTTGTGGAAATAATGAGCAATATAATGATCATAATAAGGACTGAGAAAAGAAGAGAATAAGCCTTTTATATTTTCCTTTTGGAAAGCAGCAGAAGTAGCCTGTGGACCTCCCCTAGAGGAGGAGGCATATTTAATTCTGATGCTCATTTGTAAAGCATTTAGCTTAATAGGGAAGGAAAAATTCTCCTGGATAATTGTTCCTGAGAGCAGATGAGAGAGTGGGGAAGGGAGAGAGGGGGGGACAGAGAGAGAGAGAGAGAAAGAGAGAGAAAGAGAGAGAGAGAGAGAAGAAAGTGTTTTTCTGGGCACACACAGAGACAGACTGTTGACAGTAAATGTTTAGTCACGGGTGAGAACACTTTTGTTTCAGTTACAGATCTTTTCTACTAGACAGATGATATTTTCTCCTCTTAATCAGTGCCACAGAAGCTTTTGTGTGTTGTGAGAGTGCTTCTAAATATGACAGATCAGCTGCATCTTTTAATTCAGCCCCAGTAGGAGAATAAGCCATTCTTGTTTCGCTAGGTGACAGAAGGGGGCTTTTTCACCTTACCTAAAGCTCAGCTGTCTGAAGCTTTTCAGAGAGGGTGGTATTGCATTGAACTTTCTTGAATCATTTACCAGAAGCAAGTGGCTGTCTTTATTTCCCACAAAGCTTGTACAGGCAACATCTTAGGGCATTATTTGGCTGGCCTTACACTTAATAGGGGTGACGGGACAAGTAATTAACAGATGAGGAAGGTTTTGTTTGGTCCAATCAGTCCCTGCTCTTTCCTGCACACAGAAGAAGGCTCCACCATTTCCAGGCAACTCTTTAATGCAAAGAGTCCTCTTATGATGCAAAACTGGAGGATAGAAAAGCCAAATGCAAAGCAGATGGATTTTTGACAGAAAAGCATAGAGCACTGAAGAGAACTGTGTGTCCAGGGTCCTGTGGGCAAGGCAGCTCCTCTGCTGGGGTATTCTAGCAATAAATGATGAATGTTATAAAGAGAGACATCTGGACAGTGGGATGATATGAAAGCATAAGCAATTCTCCTGGGGGTAAGAAAGTGAGAGCCTTCCAGGAGTATGGGGCATTATTAAATGAGAAAGAAGAAAAGAGTTTAATGTTCTGTCGTTTAGATACGTGGAGATGTGCACATAAACATTGGGCATCCTGTCCGGATTGTGCTTCCCTGAATGTTCACCGTCCTCTAGAACTGCGCCGTGTGACCTGGCTTCCTTGGCATTGTATCTACATGGTATCTCTGACCTTTTAAAGTTGGTATCTTCTGCTGGCCTCCTACTTTGGATACACTTAGGTATGCTGGAAAATTTCCTATGACGAGAGGTTTCTATGAGTACCTGAATATCTTTGAACTGATAGGCTCATTTATCTATAAGACCTCTTTAGATACCTAAGAAGTATTCCCTATGTCACCCAGGCACTGTATCTATGACACTGCTTCATCATAAAATAAGATTTGTGATATTGGTGAGAGGTACAAAATGGCGAGTGATGGTGACAGAGTACAACATCTTAAAAGCCTGAAGGTGAACTGGAAAAAAATTAAAATCAAGTTTCAGGAGATTTATTTGCCAAGAGAAGTCCAGAGAAAACTTGTGTAGAAATAAGTAAATATACAGCTGAGCTACCCATTGGCTTGACATTTCCTATTGTTCAAAATATTCCTTTTAGGTGGAACTTTGATTACTTGCTGCGTGTTCTTTTGAATCTCTGAAATTTTTTTGGGACTTTGACTTTACAGCAATAATAAAAGATATTCAAAATCTAAGCATCTCTCCAGAATCATTTCCATTTCTAAACAAACATCTTTGATTCTGTATGATATAATCACTTTTCCAACTTTTAAGGTTTTCTCTTGCCTTCTTAATATAGGAGGCACAGTGTGCTCCTGGGGTGAGCCTGCATCTACCCTCCCAAAAAGAAAAATACTGGGTCGTAATAAACGCATGACATGAATGTTCAGCAAGGCAGTGCAATCTTGTTAGGAAGATCTAGCCACACAGATCATCTAGCCTTGACTGCAGCCCTGAATGGAGACTCTGGGGAGAAGAGAGAGGCCTTTGGATCACAGCTGAACGTGTCTCCCTCCAATTTTTACATTGAAATTTAATCACCGAGGTAGTTCGGAGTTGGGACTTTTGGGAGGTGAGGGCCCTCATGAGTGGGATTAGCAGCTTTGTAAAAGAGCTTACGGGAGTTAGCGAAGCCCTTTTACCTTCCTTTCCCTTTAATCATGTGAAGACACGGCGTTGGTTCCCTGGAAAGGGTGCGACAAACTGTCATTTTGGAAGTAGAGAACAGGCCCTCACCAAACACTGAACCAGTGCCCACCTTGATCTCAGACTTCCAGTCTCCAGAACTGTGAGGAGGAAGTTTCTGCCGTTTATAAATTCCCCAGCCCCAGGAATAGTCAGCACAAATGGACAAAGGCAAGCTTTTAAGCTCGCTTAGGTCTTGTTTGCTCATCTCGTACTGTTCTGCTTATTTTATATAATCTATTTATACCCATTTTTGTGTCCAGCTAGGTCATGTTGTCAGTCACAAGGAGATGCCTTACGTGGAGAACTGAGTCTTCTGATGAGGTCTACATTATTCTCTCATTGTAACAGGGGATGTGGAAATGGAGACACTTTTTCTTCTGTGTTCCGAGAGCATATTTACTCAGATACTTTATAGAAAATTTAATTTACTTTAATAACCTTATGAGATAGTTGGGATACTAGTTGGGGTAAGTAATTAAAGCTGCTGTAATAAACAAAGGTCTGACTTCCTCTGATCTAACACAGTGAGCATGGACTTCTGGTTTACACAGTTCAAAGTGAATGATCTTATTCGACAGCAGACCTTCCACATGCTCACACAGAGAGTCAGACTCCTACAAGTCTGTGGCTCTGCTCTCCCCGGGGCCTTGGAGTTCTCTACCAGATCCTCTGTACTGATTCAGCAGACAAGGAAAAAAGAGTGTGGCGTGTCACTTGGAAGATTTGTGTGGACCAGATCTGAAGGCGGCATCCATCACTTCTGCCCTTTTCTTAATGGCCAGAGCCATCTGGTCTCAATAAGCTGTAAGAGAAGTTGGGAAGCACAGTTGAGCTTTGTGGGCAGAAGGAAAATGAGCTGGGCTTGGTGCAAAGCCGAGACTCTGGCACAGTGTTATTA
This sequence comes from Hystrix cristata, assembly GCA_004026905.1. Taxonomy (NCBI): domain Eukaryota; kingdom Metazoa; phylum Chordata; class Mammalia; order Rodentia; family Hystricidae; genus Hystrix; species Hystrix cristata. The sequence goes on from PVJO010014346.1 coordinate 37,199, forward strand.
TCCCCACTTTTCTGATAGGTGAAAGAGGCATGAAGAGGTTAAGTAATACTCTGAAATCACCCAGCTAACAGGTGGGTGAGCTTGAATCTGAATTCAGGAATCTGACTCTGGATCCTGGGGATGGAGAAAGACAAGAGGGAGGGGAGGAGAAGGGGAAGTAAAAAGGATCAAGATGCAATATGTATATGTACCAGTTCCCCATGATTGGTGTGTTATTATGTAACACAGATATCCACTAATACAAGATAGCAGCTTTAACTGTGATGCAGGCTTCCTCTCAAGTAAACAATTTATGATGCTTTGCATTTCTTCAAATGAATCAAATGAAGCAGAGAAAGATTCCTCTTCCTAGTTCATAAATGCAGTAGACACAGGATTGACATTTACTTACTTTGTAGAACTGCAACCTTATTTAAGGTGAATGCGTGATGCTCTGATTTCAGTGGCTCCTTCTGAAGACCTGTGTAGAAAAAAATAGAGAAAATCCATGGAAACAAAAACTGGTTCTTTGAAAAGATTAACAAAATCAATAAACTTATACCTAGACTGACCAAAAAAAAAAAAAAAAAGAGAGAGAGAGACAGAAAAATGAAATCACTAGAATCAGAAATGAAAGCAGGAACATTACAAATGATCTTAAAGAATTAAAGAGATTGTAAAGAAATACTATACACAATCATATCGCAGTAAATTAAACAACTTGGGATAAATGTATAAATTCTTGGAAGGACATAAAAGCTTACTCTGGTTACTGAGCTTAAAATGGCATGCACAGGGCAAGAGTGGAAGGAGGGACACCCGTGAGCTGTGACTGGCGGTAGGCAATAGTGTCTCAGCAGCACAGGTGGCGAGGAGGGGCCAGGTCTGGTGCATTTCAAAGGAAGGGCCAGTGAGATCTAATAGATGAGTGGTGAAAGGAAGCCTAAGGTGCCTCCTAGTTTTTGCATGGAACAAAAATTAGAATGAGTTTTCTATCAATTGGTGGAGGAAAAGTCCTAGGTGGGGTTATTGTAAGAGTGGGCAGAATACCTTTTCTTTGGCCCTTCTAGATGCACTGTCTGCCCTGTTCCCTCTGTTCTGTGTCCGGGCATGCTGACCTCCTGTGAAGT
>PVJO010014346.1:38407-48726 GCA_004026905.1 Hystrix cristata
TCTCTCTCTCTCTCTCTCTCTCTCTCTCTCTCTCTCTCTCTCTCTCTCTCTCTCTCTCTCTTTCCCTTTCTTCCAGTAACAACTGCTTCTCCCTTTCATTTCTTTACTCTCCAGGGACAGTGGGGGACAATAGCCACATTTATTAGCACTGGGCACTGTACTGTCCTTTTTGATTTCTCTATATCCTGTAATAGTCTCTTTACCAAACTCAAATTACTCAGTTAAAGTGTACCATCTGCTTTTGGCCAGAATTGTAATGAATATGAAAAATCAGATGTGCTGTTCTGAACATACTAAGTCTAAACTATGAAAGAGGAGAGGAGAATAGGCAGTTGGATATTTGAGTCTGGAATTCAGCAGAGAGGTCTAGAGACAGGAAATTGGGAGTGATCAGCAGAAAGAAGATATCTATAACCAGCAGATTAGACAGGATCACTAGGAGAACGAGGGAAGAAAGAGAAAGGGACTCAAACCTGAGTATTAGACTGTCATGTCAAAAGGCTGGATATCTGCTGAGAAGAGCTAGCGAAAGAGAATGAGGAAAAGAGGCAAGGGAAATAGGAGGGAAAGCAAGGGAAGGTGTCCTGGAAACCAGCTAAGAAATGCATACATAGTGTGATAAAAATATATATATATAAATCTATATATATACATAGTGGATGTTTAAATGTTAAAAAAATTATTATAGTAAAAGACACATTACTGTGAATCCCCCTCAAAAAAGTCCCCCTCCTCTGAGCACACATATCCCATTGTTCTTGCCACTCTCTGAAGCAATTCGGGAAGTCCTCTTTCATGTCTTTAGTTGCACTCTTGGACTAAGAATTCAGCAATATGAAGGTCATTGTTGACCTTGGCAAGAGTATCTTCAGTGCAGAGAGGGAACTAAGGCTTGTTTAGAGTGAGTTTGAAGAGAATGAAAACTGAAGATGACAAGTCTAAGCAAGTCTTGAGCTGTGCTACAAAATGAGCAATATATGGGCAGTGGCAAAGGGTGAAAGACAGTTTTTACCTTTGTGTTTGCTTATTTTGTTTGATAAGATCAGAGAAATAACATGTTTGTATGCTGCTAAACTTGATTCAGTAGACAGGAAAAAATAATAGTGCAGGTAAATGGGAGAATTGCTGGAGGATGCCCTTAAACAGTAGAGGGTGAGGTCTAAGACAAAGACAGGTTGTTTGTGATAAGAGCACCCAGTACAGAGGGTTCATCTATAATCACAGGGAGGAAGACAACGTGTGAAGATTCTGAATCTCTCTTTTGATTGTATTTTTTTATTAAAGCAGGAAGCAAACAGACCAGCTGGCCATGGGAGGGAAATATTGGAAATTCAAGAAACTGGGGATGGTCAAGGTTGGTGAAAGCAATAGGGCTCTAGGAAAATGTAATCTGAACACCAGCTTCATCAAAGCACCACAAGAAGTTCAGTGTCATGAATTTAAAATGCTACCATGGTCATCAGGAGGATACAGATATGGAATAAGAAGATAGTTGATTCAAACAGAAGCTGGGTTTTTACTAAGCAAGTAGAAAAAAGCTATGACCTTGAATCAGTTATTTAACCTCTCTGAATTTCAGTTTCCTCCTGTAAAATAAGGATAATCATACCATGAGGATTGCTATATGCATTCAATAACACACATAAAAGTTTGTACAGTGTTTGATACATAAAAAGTACACAACAAACTTCTGCTAGGATTATTAGTAGTAGAATACCTATTTGGGCCATGAATATTTCCAGAATACAAATATTGTTCTAATCACATGTTTAGCTAACCAAATATTTGTATTGCCTAAATGGAGTTCAGTTCAACTTAGCAGATGTGTTCTTAGCAGGTGGGGACTGAGAGACTACATCTATGTTGTCTCAGACTCGTATCATTTCACTTCTACTGGACATTCGCCTGAAAAAAAAATAGCTTAGAGAGTCATTTATTTATCTCCACAATGCTTAAATTACATTGCATAAAAAGAAAAGAAAAGAAAAAGCCCAGCCTGGTTGGTTTGTTAGAGAGAATTCTGATATTTGATCTTTTTGCTAAATTCTTGACAATAGCCTTAAAGCAAGTAAGAATTGAGTTGCTTAGATTAGTATAATTTTGAAATTATTCCTTTGTTTTTAACACTAGTACTCTAAAAATAGAAATTCCATGCAAGCACAGATAGCTTGTACATTTGCTCTCCCTTGCAAATATCATTTCTTTTATTCTAGATATTGATTATACTTGAAAAAGTGGACTATATCACATTACTTTGACTATGTTTACAGTTACTTCAGTTACTTCAAAGGCTTTGCTTTGAAGAGATCTAAATGATCCACTGGCATTTCTGAAGAGAATTGATATGGTCTTGGCTACAGATTTTCTTTTTTTCATTTGTTTCAAGATAATCTGTACCCAGTTATCAAAGCATTTTTATTATGGCTGCTTTAAATCTTTATCACATAATTCCAGCTTCTGATTTGTGTTGAGTTGGTGTCAACTGATAGTCTCTGAAATCCAAGTCATGATTTTCTTGGTTCTTGGTATGACAGGTGTTTTCAATTGTATTCTGGACAATTTATCTATTATGTTAGGAGACTCTAAATCCCATTTAAATCTTTTATTAGCTTAGTGACAATCTCTTAAACAGGTTTAGCACTTTTATCATCATGTTTCCAAAGGCCATTTAATTTTCGGAGACGTCATGGCATTTTTGATCTGCGTGGTTTCTGTGGTGCTCCTGGGGTCTCAGTGGTTTCTACTCGTGCTGTCTGAGGGGTGAAGAGGGTGCCCCATGCCAGGCTTCTGGTCTGAGAGGGCCACAGTGGGACTTCCCTTTCCAGTGCTCCCAAGGGTTTCTAGAATCTCCAAACTGAGAAGGGCAGTTTTGAGATTGTGGGGACAGAGGTTTCCCAGGTCAGGACGCTTTTGAGGCTGGGTCTCTCTTGCCACTTCAGCCTTCCTAGCCTTACCCTGATGTCTACTTTAAAAATGCAAGTCATTTTCCTCTAATAAAATTAGTAAGTAATATCAAGAAGCCTGACAGTATCATTAAGTAAAAACACAGAAAGTACTTTAGTGTTTTTATTTTAAAAATTTTCAAACTCACTGAAAAGTTGAATGAGGGTATCACCGAACATTCTTGTATCCCTATCTGGATTCACCTTCTACAGAGATGTCAGACATATATAGAAATCTCAGTTACATTTGAATTTCTCATAAATAATAAGCACTTTTAAAATGCAAGTATGCATGCAATATTTGGACATATTTTCACTGAAGAGTTATTTGTTATCTATCTGAAATGCAAACTTCACTGAGCATCTTGTATTTTTATTTGGTAAAACTGAAAGTCCTAAATCAACCATTAATGTCTGGCCTCATTTTTCTAATTTTTCTCTACATATACTATTTTTGGCCAAGCCATCTGGTGATCATTTAAAAAATATAATCTCAACTAGGTGAGATGTATGTACAAGAAGCAAAACTGTCTTCCTTGGTTATTTTCTTACTAGCATTTGAAACTACATTTTCTATTTGTTATTATATAGAACAATTTCCTCACTCTTACCAGAACTTTAGGGTAGTTCTAAAAACACATCCAAAATATAGTCACACTTCAACTCTCATGTCAAAAAACCAGATGCCGTCACCATTGACGCAGGACCCAAGTGGCCTCTGAGCACCATCCTAGAACTGATAGTGAAACCTTTCCAAGCTAAGAGCGAGCATTCTGTGAACACTTGCCTTTACTACGCAAAGACCATTACTTTTTTTCTTGTTTTTGCTACTGGGAATTGAACCTTGGGGTATTTGCACAGAACTACATTCCCGACCCACTTTAAAATCGTTAGGTTTGAGACAGTATCTTGCCAGGTTGCTGAGTTTCCCAGGTTGGGCTTCAATTTGAGATTCTTCTGTCTCAGCCTCCCAGTTGCCTGGAGTTTTCTCTATTTCTTTAGTATGAGAAATATCCCGTTAATATTCCCTTATTTAGACATATCCATTTCGTTCTCATAGGTGGTGTAAACAGAATGATTAAGAGCATGCATGCAAAAGCCAGAAAGTTGTGGATTGAAGTCCTGTCCCCCGAAGTTATGGGCAGTTCAAAGACATTATTTAGCTTCTGTGTCACTCATTTTCTCACCTGTAAAATGAAGTTAAATATCTACCTCATACATTTGTCACAAGGTGTAGAACACTGTGTGGCATATAGTAAGCTATCAATTATCACGTTGCTCTCCACTACTACTGACATCTGTCTTGTTGCAACCTACTCAAATAGTCATATGCGAAAGCAGAATGAGGGAGTATTTCACTTTCGAATGCTCCCTACTTGTACAGTAGCTATCTATCATCTCTCTTTTCCCCCTTTTTGTCACTTTTAAATAAATCATCCTCTCTTAGTTTTAAAAAAAAAAAGGAAAGCGGAATGGAGAGAAAAAGGGATGTGTTCTCTATTGTATTCTTAGACCCCATCTACATAATTCTGAGTCAGTCCTACTATTAAAAGCAGAGTAGAAAACAGACCACATAGTATGTGTGTATTTGTCTGTGTGCATCTGTGTGGGTATGTATGTGTGCATTCCAGGGAGGAGAAAGATAGTGAAATATGTAAAAGTTGATGTATCCTGTATGGGGAATGATCTATCCTTCATACCTCATATTAGTCAGATACTTATCAGATCAATGAGTTCAGTTTGGGTTTCAGATCTTGAAAGGAGTGGAAAAACTGGAACAAATTCAGAAAAGAGAATCCCAAGTTGCAAATAATACATGAAAGAAAGTTAAAATAATTGAAACTGTTTAGCTTTAAGGTCTAGGATGACTTGTTTTCAAGACTAAGAATGACGTTCTATGGAGAGTCCCATCCACTATCCCTATGTCCATATAGGACCGAATACAGGGAAAGAATTGCATTAAGATAGTGTATATTTTTGTTTTGTATAAAGAAGAACTTCTGCAAACTTGTGGGCAAAATAGAATGAACTGCTGAGCGAAGTTATGGAATCTCTAGTAGGAGGCTTTTGCCTTAAAGTGTGTAGATAATCACCAGTTCTGGCCACTTTCAATTTAACATCTTCCTGAAGCACAGTATTGCACCAAATAAATGCTGAAGATTTGTTCTAGTTTTGAGATATAAGTAGAAAATAGTAAGAGGCTGCATGTGGAAGATACATTTTGTACAATTTTAAATCCGTTAAACAGTTACTAAAAAGTTGGGTCAGTCACAATGCAGAGACGAGTATTTCGGCATGTTCTGGCTGTTACGCAGAGCACAACGTGAGATTCATCAATCGCCTTCCAACAGACAATTCCAGGTCAGCCAGACTGACGGGATTTTTATTGCTCATTACATTGGATTTGCATTTGCTGTTATGAAAAAAGACAAGCCACAGTTTCTTAGAACACAAATCAGTGTGCATGCTTTGACCCATGACTAGTGAAACAAAAAAGAAAAGAGAGTTGTTATTGCATTAACAATTCCCAGTATGGATGGGAATGTTTCCCTTATTAAATTCAGAGTGGATTCACTGTAGGAACAATTCTGGTGTACTGGCTCTCACTTATTATAGATTACAGACTTTCAGTGCCTGGCTGCCAAAATACTTTGGCTCATTCTCAAGTCTCAGCAATTGCATAAATTTTTCCTCTCCTCATGTGCCTGAGACATTTACCATATCTCTAGGTCTTTTCTTCTAGTTTTTTTCACTATTACTTTGTTCCAAGTTCTCTTCAAGTTTCTGCGTACAGTTTACCTAACTATATTGATGATGGTTCATAGCCATAAGAGTGACTCTTATGACCCTCCCATATCTGTGTGCCTTTTTCCCTTTACTTGGGTTTTACATTTTTCTTAACCTGTCCACAGACCCAGTTACCCATCTTTTGTAGGTCTATATTTCTTCTGCATCTACACATGAATTGTCACAGACATTATTTTTCAATCAATACTTATTTTCTCTGAGCAAATATTAAGGGCGTGGCTGACTGCATGAGCACAACCAAACAATAATAATTAGACAAATCAAAACAAATCCTTGTGATTAAAATAAGGCAGCACTTTATTTATCTCCCACATGAATGCAGTTTAGAATAGAAAGTTTGGCATGGTGAGGTGGCTCCAGAGTTAGACAGGGCTTGCTCTCCTTCTGTACGTGTGATCTGTCATCCTTGCTTGCGTGAAGGTTGTAGCCTGGAAGGTTGTCCTGGCTCTAGCCATCACATCTGCATTCCAGGAAGCAAGAGGGAGGTGGAGAAGGCAGAAAGGCAGATCTACTTCTTTCTAGAAATTTACCAGAGGGGCTGGGGATTTAGCTCAGTGATTAGAGTGCTTGCCTTGCAAGTACAAGGGCCTGAGTTCGATCCCCGGCACCACAAAAAAAAAAAAAGAAAGAAAGAAAGAAAGAAAGAAAGAAATTTACCAGAAATGCCACACAAAGCTTCTAGTTGATTTGCGTTGACTAGAACATAATTATTGGCCATTCCTAGCAGCGAAGAAAGTTGGGAAGTGTAGTCTCTATTCCTGGTGACTATATGAGCTGCTAAAAGCCACACTTGTACTATGAAAAACAGAAGAATCAATAGATGATGGACTACATAATGACCAGTCTCTATCACAGGCTGGATATTGCTTGGGCAAGAAGAGTTTCAACCCAGATTTGGTGATTTAAACTGTCGGCATCATGTGGAACTTTGCCTTTGGTAACTGCACACCAGGTACTGTTTTAAGTGCTTCATCATATAATCCTCATGAAAACCGTGTGTTAGTCAGCTTTCCCATTGCTAGGACACATACCTAGCACCACAATTTAAAGGAGGAAAGGCTTAATTTGACTCACAGCTCAGGGGATTCAGTCCATGATCAGCTGGCTCCAAGGCAGAAACATGGTGAAAGGTGTGGCAGAAGAATGTTTCTCACCTGATGGCAGCCAGTAAGCAGAGAGAGAAGGGAGGAGCCAGGGAGAGAGATATGCTCTCCAGAATCACACCCTCAGTGCCATACTTCTTCCAGACAGGCCACACTTCCTAACAGCACATTTAGCTATAAACTCATTAGTGGATTGGTCCACTGATGAGCATAGTACCCTTGTGATCCAACTCCATTCCAAAAGCCCCACCTCTGAACACATCAGACTTTAGGGGGGATATTCTAGGTCTAAACTGTAACACCTGAGAATAAATTGTCACTCTATGTCTTGAGGCTAAATATGTTCCATTTCACGCATGACAAAAATGAAATACATAAAATATAAGTAATATATCAGAGCCACACAGTACATAATAAGCTTGGTAACTGAACCCAGGATTCAGGTTCTAGACGTGTACTCTTAGCCATATTGCTGTGTTGCCAGTAGGGTAGGAACATTGCCTTTCTGGAGTTTATGAGCATAAACTGTGGCAGAACTCTATGAATTTAGTGTTATTTCCTCTATAATGATCACACTATATCTGTGTGTCTTTCTTTCTCTGTCTCTCTGTCTCTGTCTCTCTGCCTCTCTGTCTTTCTCACACACATGTATATACACACAGAGTCTTTGTCTATGAAAAAAGAATAAGTACTTTTACAAAAATAAGTATTTTTACCTTCATTTCAGGAGCGGCTATGAATCCTTACAATTAGTGAAATCCTACCTCTTCATCTTTCATCTGCTCAGTGTTGTCTGATTTTCTGCTTACTAAAAACGTGGACCTGTGTGAAGTTATTTTGAAAGGTCAGTGGTTGTGGCACATCCATTCTTCTGAAGTGCTTTATTCTCACAGCTATGTAGGACAGTCAAGGTATATCGGATTCAAGATGGCATTCAGTCCATCTATCTGGGCAGTAGGCATGTCCTTGTGCAGTCTTGTCAGCTGGAGCACAGGACTGATGACAAGCACTTTGTAGAAAACACAATTAAAAGGATTTAGGGGATTCATTTCAGTCTACAGAAGGATATTCAATTGTTTTGATTGTACAGAAACATATCAAATTTTAGTCATTATACAGTGACAGATGTTTGGCAAAATGGAAAATATACCTTACTTCTACTGAGCATCACATTAATGGGATATTACCTTAAGGGAAAACTAATTTCAAAACAATCTATGTTTAAAAAAAAATCCGTATTTTTCTCAAACTCAAGATATTGTATTTCCTTCACATGGAATCAAAACTTTCTCATCAAGGGTCTGTTTTAGAAATGCTTCCTGTCACTTGATGTGAGAAATGGTTTTCTTTTAATATAACTGATGAAGAGTAGAGAAAATTTAATGCTTATGGAATTCATTATTATTTCAGACTGTTCTGAGGAGGTATTTTTCATAGCTCTTTGTCTCCATAAATCATTCTATTATTTTCTACAAAGAACTGGAAGAAGATGAATTAAAGACACAGAGATAGTTTTTTAAAATGTTTATTATTGAAGTTATCAAGTATATTAAAAATGTAGAGTTAACATTCTTATCATAAGAATGTAATCACTCCCAGCTTCAGCAGTTATCAACACATGGCCAGTGCTGTTCCAGGCCCACCTCGACATTCATTTTCCTTCCTTTCTGCATACCAGATTACTTTAGAATGAATCTCAAACATCAGCTCACTTACTTGTAAATACAGCCACCCTCAGTGTCTGTGAGGATGATTTCCAGGACCCTAGTGGATGGATATCAAAATCCACAGATGCTCAGGTCTTATGTAAAAGTCATGGTATTTGCATATAATCTGTGCACATCTTCCCACACAATTGGAATATCTCTGGATGGCTTACAATATCTAATACAATGTAAATGTTATGTAAATAGTTGTTGTGCTGTATTTTCTAGGGAAGAATGGCAGAGAAAAAAGTCTGACCAGGTATAATTTTTCCTGAATAGGTTCAATTCAAGTTGGTTGAATCCACAGATAGATGACCCATGGATATGGAGGGCTCATTTTATCTCATTTTGAACCTGCACAAACTGCAGATTCTTTGTCTCTTTAAAAATATATTCCCAAACATATTAAACCTCAATGGAAAAACTAATTATGTTACTTGAAATATGATGTTTATCCTCTCTCTCTCTATTTCTCTCTCTGTCTCTTTCTCCTTTTTAAAAGTATACTTAACTCAGGATCCTTGCAGATAGCATATTATGTTTTGTTGTTCTATCACCAGTGTTTTGTTTTCAAGGTTCTTTTAATTTATAGGTTCATTTTTCTTCTGCTTGTTTATTTGTAATTTATTTATTGAAAAACATTTTTATGGAGTATCTCACATTGCTGATTTTGTTGATTTATATTCCTATCGTGTCATTTATTATATTCCTTAGTCCCTTGAATTTATGTAAATCAGTCGGACTCAGGTTTGGTTTTTAACTTTTTCCAAGAATATGGCTTTGTGTGCCATATTCTATTGTATCACATCAGGAGGAACATAATGCTAAGTTGTTACTCTTTTTATGATGTTATGATTGATCAATTTTTGTTAGGTAATGTCATCCAGATCTCAGTTAGTTCCTGAGTCTGTATTGGGACTTTCTGGTACAGCTTCCATGCTTGTTTTTCTTGTCCCAGATCTGCAATCAAGTTTTTTCTTCAAGGTCCCTTTTAATAGAGAATGGTATTTAGAATCATATCTCATTTCTGGGCTGACCATGGCTTCTAGACCTTTTCAGTAGTAAAAGCTAGAAAAATAGTTGAATTTTTAGGATGACGTTACACATATTTCCAGAGGAAAATATACAAAATATTTTAAAAATCCAACTTCTATCCCCATTCCCCTACCTAATTGCCAGTCTGATGTAAAGGTAGATATTTTTTTTTTTTAGTTTATCTTGACATTTAAAAAATAAGCAAGTGTGTGTTTGTGTGTGTGCATATGCACGTGTGTATTTGTAAATCCTTCTTGCTTATCTTTAAAATGACATAGTATACACCCAATATATGCACTGCCTGTTTTATTTTACAATATACTGTAACTATATCCTTTCGATCATAGCTACTTATTGCTCATTTTGATGTTGTGATCTTTGTTTACTCAAGTAGTCCACAAGTGATGGACATCTGAATTCTTCCTAGCTTTTTACTATCATCTAACTACTGCAATAAACAGCTTTCTTTACCAATTATAATTTATTTGACTAATTTTTTTTTTAATTTTATTTTAAACCAAGAACATGTATTGGTACATTCTACATACAATGGTCACATTCATTACATTAATTCTGTACCTATACATGGTGTATCTTGGTTCTCCCCCCTCTCCCCCCTCCCCTCTGCACCCTCCCTCCCTATTTACAGCAGGTTCATTTATCATTTTCCATATTTTCCCTTTCCCCTCTTTTTCCCGTTGCCTTTCTGCTTTTCCCCTTCTTTC
>PVJO010014347.1:0-48589 GCA_004026905.1 Hystrix cristata
GGCCGACATCAAACGCCCGTGGCCTCGCTGACCCGGTCGCCGCCCTCCGCTCTCCGGGGCCACCCGGGGCGCGCGCTGGAAGCCAATTCCCAGGATTTAGGAAATCGCCGGCCGGGCGGATGGGCAGGAAAGGAGAGATTAGGGGCGAGAAGGAGATGCGAGGCTTCCCGGGAACGAGCACATTTGGAAGCCAGGCCGGAAGGGGGCAGGAAGCTGCTCTCGTAAAACAATCTGACAATTATGTGTCAGCGGAGGAGAAGGGTTCTGGAAATTATGGGGCTGCCGCGCCCCGCGCACCCGGGCCCTCCCCCGGGTGATTTCCTCCGGGCTGCAATGAGCTGCAAGAGGAAATTATATTTGGGGCCAGGTGTTTGTTCCTCCACATTTGGGTTCAACTCGGACTGCGAGCTTTACGCCCGCATGCTGAGGCAAACAATTCCCTGATGCCTGTTGGAGGCAAGGCTGCAGCTAGTTCAGCTGGACTGGCGGGGGGTGCTCTGCCCGCCCAGCCAGGAGGGTTAACCGGCACTTACTCCAGCCCTGCGCTTCACCCCACGGCCCTCGCCAACCTGCGGACGACGCCCAGGCCCAGACAGGTTCCCGACTGGTCGCAGGCGAGAGGGCAGCTAGCGGGGCCAGAGCAAGATTTTGAACCGAGGCAGCTGTCTCCAAAGCTTTACCTTCCAAATCCACTTGAAAACCTAGTTGATGGAGCTGTGTCACAAGAGCAGCCGGAACGATTATTTCATACGCGGATCTCGGGGAAAAGGTTCTTACGTCGCCTGCTACCCAGAACTGGGGATGCCTTCTTGCTTATCAAAATTACTACAACTGCTCTTGCTCCTGAAGATAACTAGAGGCCCTGTTATAGGCTTAGTATTTGCGATCTTCTCCTCAACCTTGAAGGCTCTTTCAGGTCCATTTAGGGTGTGCCTGGGGCAGACACACTCCCTCAAACCCTTAGAACGGGGAGTGTTTCCCAGCACACAGTCTGGCCAACCCTTACCTGCCCCTTCCCGCCAAGCCTATTGGAGGGAATCCTCTGCGAGATCGAAGGACATCGATTCCAGGACATCTATTAAGACAGTCTGAGGATCCCCAGGGTCACTTGAGGGGAGGCCTGAGGAGCTGTCAAATGTCCTGACACCACCCATCACTAGCTGCATAACCTCAAGCAAGCTGTTTCACCTTTCTGAGCCTCTTCTGGAGGTGGGTCTGCTGTAAGGACTAAATGAAACAACCTGCTGGAGCTTTGAGCACACGGCCTGCAACACAGCAAGCACCAGGAAAGTCCTGGCTGTGATCCAACATGCAATGTTGTGTGATGTGTCAGCATAAGCCAGTCCTGCTCGCGATGCCTCTTCCATGAACAAGGCAGCCTCAAGACACTGAGAACACTCCGTTTCCTTCCTAGCTCAATGCCCCACGTCACATTAATTTCCATGCAGTGGAGTCTACTTGCTAACACAGTGATCTCCTTGTCACCACACTATTGCACATTCATGAATTACTTGTGACTGCTACGAGTGGTAAGAATGAGGGCTCTAGAGCTAGACTTCCAAGTTCAGAGCCCATCCCGGCAACCTGGGCAAGTGATTTAATACCTCTGAACCTTAGTATTCTCACCTGTAAAAACTGGATTAACGAAGATACTTCTTAACCCATTGGGTAATTATGAACACAGGATAAAACAATTTAAAATTATGATGCGCCTGGTCTCAGGTAAGGACTCACAAAGGTGACAGCAGTTATTTTTTTTTATTGTTGCACTGAAAATGAAACAAGTGAAATGGATACAGCCCTTGACTTATGAACAATGCTCACAGTTGTCAGTATGCAGATGGAGTTAAATAAAGCAGTATTTATAGGTCTATTAAATGTTTTAATGAAATGGAAAATGGAGCGCTGGAGAAGGTACTGTAATGGAGAAGGTACTATTAAAATGTCTTTATTTTCTGCCAGTGTCATTGAAAAACAAATGACTGACAAAAAGAAGGAATGAATGCAGAAGTTGGTGGTAGGAGACTCCCAAAGACTTAAATTGCAGTTTTGTTAACTCGTTCAATAAAAGAACCTTCTAATACATCTCTTTTCAGAGGCGTCTCAGAGGCAGGATGTACCCTTATCTTTTGGGCTGCTCCTTTTCCAACAGCTACCATTTCATGAAGAGATCGCTTGGTAACAAACATCTACAGAGGGAATCCCTTTAGTGCCTGTGTTGTTTGTTTAAAACAGTATTTCATATAAATTTCGTTATTTGTTCTTCACATTCCCTATCTATACTGACTGTAAGCCTTCATTTTTTTTTATAACCACGACCCTGCCCTTGTGTCCTGCACATAGCCATAGTAAGTACTCAGATAAGTTCTTGCTCCTTAACAAATCCTCCTCGGAGTCTCCTGCATTATTACTCCTTTGAATTTGCCAACGGTCCAGTACAGCATTTAAATAAGAAGTAGAAGGGGCCAGGAGGGGGCAGTGATGGGGCAGAGCTTGCCCGAGAAAGGGAAACGCTGGTGGATTTTATCCTAGATGACTTTAGAACAAATAGAAAACATTTGGATTTAGCCCAGAAGAGGGTGCTACCTACTTCCAAGACAGCCGCTCCAGGAAAGGCCAGCAAGGCAGGCCACCTGCAATGAGGACCAAGGCTCGGACCAGGGTGGCAGAAGTATGCCAACAAGCGGGGCCATTCTTTGATGCAAAGAGCTGTTCTAATTTAGAGCAACAGCAGGCGAGAGTCTAGAGAGTGTGAAATATCAGCAGAGCAGATGCAAAGAGGATACAAATCATGTACAGATTCCAGGCAAAGATTTTCACTCTGTTCTAAGCCGTCATCCTGCAGCTTGGTAGGCACGGGGGATGCACTCAGTCCCCTCTGCTCCCCGCTCTACTGCTGCTCCCTGTCCTCAGGCTGCTTTTCAAAGATGCTGAGACAGGAGGAATGTTGGGGGCGGGGGGTAGATCACAGGGACTGAATGAATCCTAAATTTGGACTTTATCTCAGGGCTTATCAGGTATCTTTCTGTTTCCAACAATATTTAAAATCCCTCCTGTCTCTGCAGTGGAGCGGCGTTTCTAGAGCCCGGGGTCTAGAAGACTGCGCTTTATATTCCTCACAGTATCCTTGGTCCTTCCTTCTTCCAGCTATGCCCTCTTTTTTCAAGTTTATTATGGCCATACTTTAAATAGGAATAATCACTGGTATCTTTTCAACAATTAGATGGAACTTTCATCCAAAATATACTTTTCACAATATAAAGTATGATGTTGAAGCAGATCATTCATCTGTTTGTCATGTCTTAAAAAATCAGGTGTTGTGCTCTTTATGAACAGAAACTCAAATAACAAAAAAACTAAGTGAACAGGAAAAAACCAGTGCCCGGCTGTGGCTCCAGATGGGAACTGAATATAACAAGCAGCCTTGCCAGCCCTGGTGGCCTACACCTGCAATCCTAGCTATTTAGGATCACGAATTTGAGGCTACCTTGGGAAAATTACTGAGACCCTGTCTCAAAATAAAATACTGAATAAAAAGGGGTGGGATGTAGCTCAGTGGTAGCGCACTTCTGCGTTGAATCTCCAGTACTGGGGGAAAAAAAAAAAGCAGACTTGACCCTGTTGCTGGGAATGTACATGCAGAGAATGCTGCTTATATACTCACGTATGATTTCAGCTAGCAACTCAGGTTCTAGGAATCCCTCCTACGGATGTGCAGATGTGTACACAGATGTGCAAAATAACATTTCAGTAATGTTACTAATAGCCAAATTCTGCAAACAAATATCCATTAAAAGGAATCTCATTGAATAAATTATAATACCTCTACTGTACAATGGGACACTATGTAGTCAGCAGCTAGCATAGATACAGATATATAGATATAGATTTTGGAAAGATGCTTAGAATTATGGTCAAATTTAAAAAGCAAAGTATATTAGAGTATGTGGTATACTCTCACGTAAAAGTGATTATACATGATTGAAGTTATATAAATTGTATAGTTTTTTCTTTACACCCATGGAAATTTCTAGAGGATATCCTGAAAGCTAATTTTTTGAGTGGGGGTGCTGGGGATCGAACTTAGGGCCTTGCGCTTGCTAGGCAAGTGCCCTACCACTGAGCTAAATCCCCAGCCCCATCTTGAAAGCTTTTAACCTAAGGACTTTTAGGTAGTAGGACTTGGGATATGGGGCACTTTTTTATTGTAAAGAGTCTTTTGTACTGCTTGAATCCCTCTACATGTGTTACTTCTTCAATAATAAAAACCAGCCACAGGGAGTGACAGGCACATCTCTTAACTGTCTTCAGAAACTCTGTTGGCTGTACTCATCTGTATCCAGAGTCTACATGACAGAAACACTTCAGTGGAAGACAATGGTGTATACAGGGCAAGGCCCTGTGGCTGAGGGAACAGGCGAACTCAAGTCACAGTAGCTGGAAACCATTATTTCCACTTCCTGATATTCAGGTAGTAAGTACTGCGCTCTACTCTAGGCTTTTATGAAGAACCATTTGGATGATGGCTGCAGTATCTCAGAGTAACCAGAATTCTGTGACTCGTTGGCAGGAATGGGCACAGAGCTCACAGCCCCTGAGACAGGCACCTGGAGTGTACTGTGCTTCTAGAGGGAATGTTAGCAAACTGTATTAGTTGGGATCAGGGTCAGCTATGAGGCCGAGAAACACTCCAGGGATTAAAAGTTTCTCTCTCATGTGAAAAGCCTCGAAGACAGGAAGAGTGTGGTGGTTTCTCCAGAAGGTTTGGCCTCCACCAAGAGGGCAGTATCTGCATTTCAGGCAGCAAGACAGGAGAAGGCATGAGGAAGAGGGACAAAGCGTACATGTACAATGCCTCTTAAGTGGGGCTTCTGGAGCTGCCCTTAGGCAAATTCACCTACTTGTGTTGAACAGAGCTCAGTCTTTTGACCCACCTGGGGGAAGCAGGGCAAGCAAGGAAATGTAGTCTCAAGGCCCAGTGGCTATATGCCTGGCTTAAAATTGGGGGTTCTGTGTTATTACCATAGAAGAAGAGAAAGACGGACACTAGGAGACATCTAGTGGTTTTTCTGAAACACTGATCTAATAGACCCCTGTGCCCCAAGCAACTTTCCAAAGATAAGATTTTTGGTCATCATCTCAGCAAATAGCATCACTCAGGAAAAATATCCTGCTTAGCCATATATTCACACCTATGATCTTAGAGAAACATTTAGAGAAAAGTTTTACTAAAACATTAACATGGAAGAGATGGTGAGACATTCTGGAATTTCATTCACTATGTTTCTTCCATCTCTGCCACCAGCTCTAGCATTTTGAACATAATGGATAGGATGTAGCAGCTATCAGGGACAGGAACCATGTCATTCCCACAATGGTTCCACAAAAAAAGTCAATAGAATACAGTAGAACTGGCCCGTGATGTAACTCAGACACTATTTCCTGTGAATGAGACAAAACGTACAGGAATAGAATGCTATATTTATGCTATGGGAAATGCCCGTGGGGCCACAGATTTAGGTTGAAGGCAAAAGGAATTTGTTGGCTGATTATACTAGGTCCCAGGGGGACTAAGGATAGTACAGTTGACAGTCAAAGGAACTGGGGCTGCAGACATTCCCAAGGTTTGGGACAAGATCCTGTTCCGGAGCAGACAGAGGCAGGCTGTCCAACATTCCAGCCACCCGTCTTCACACCTCTACACAGAGGGGACCCCAAACCTCCTGCTCTGGTTATAGCTATCACTGACGGCCAAGTCTTTCCCAGACTCAGGACGGCTCTTCCCTGGTAGCGTGAGTGCGGGTTCTTTTATGGTTCCTTGCCTGCAGTCCCCCCGGTTAGCAGTAAAAAGCCAAATATTTAAACTCTGAAGTTAAACCTCCATGTTGTGGTCTTCTGTCTTGTTAAAAATAAGCAACTTTATGGTTCTTCAGTCAATAAATGGTGTAGGACATAGACATAAAGGAAAAGAACATTAGCAGGAAGGCAACAGATTAAACAAGGCCCCCGAAGGAAGACTCCTCAGAGGTGGACTCTTAGAGCCCGCCAGCAGACTTCCCTCCAAACCCTATGAGAGGATTGCTTCAGACCTGAGGAGCTGACCCCACCTGAGCCCTCCTCCCAGGCCTGGCCAGTCAGAGTGCAGTGGTCAGACCACTAGCGAGGGCCTCGGGCTCTTCATCCTCCCCACCTGCCGCTGTCTTATAGGTTCACCCAAGATATCTCAAGTACAACCCATCATCACACCTACCCTGCCCACAGTCTGCTTCTCCCACAGTCTCCTCCACATCACTAGACGGCTGGGGTATTACTCTGCACAGGCCTCTGGGTCCTGGTCTCACATCCCATGTCCAGGGCACCAGTACCTTCTGTCGGCCTTGCTGCCAGCACATAGCCACATCTGACTGTCTCTCATCACTCCCTAAGGCGGCTTATCACACGCTCTGGGCCCAGTGATACAAACTTCCTGCCTGGTCTCGCTGGCCCCACAACCCACCCTCTTCATTCCTTTTGCCACACAGCAGCCAGAGAAGCCTTTTCAAACCTGACTCACAGCACTCCTTGGCTCCTGGCCCTCGAGAGGCCTCCCCATTTCCCCAGGAGCTAACGGCAAAGTCAGCCCAGGCCTCTAAACCCTCCCTGCCCAGCCCCGCCTCTTGGACTGACCCTCCCAACAGCCTTGTCTTGCTGGCTGGCCTCTGCCTTTCCGTGGCAGCACAGTGCAGCCTGAGTACTCCGTGCCTGGTACAAAGCAGACAAATATTTTTCAGATGAATACTGTTGCACATTGCCCAATTAATGTGCACCATAAGGCAAAACAAACAGCAACAACTACAACAAAAAAAAAACAGTTACCTATATGAATATGTACAATGTCTTTTGCATAACTAAACTTTTAAAGAAGGAGTTTTTTTATTGGGCAAATGAAGAGAGAAGACCATCTATTGAATAACTACTATGTCTCAAGGATGATTCTACTTCTGGGGGTATACAATCAAGACAGGCAAGGGCCCAAAAGACAGACAGGAAGCTGAAGAAGCTAGGAAAAATACCATAAATAAGCAAACAAGGAAATGAGCAAGATAATTTCAAAGTTATCATTAACATCTATTTTTAAGAAAGCTGACTAAAACTTATCAATAAAAACATACCTGTTTCGTTTGTGGGACTTAGGCGTCTCTTTTCCTATTCCATCTCCAAAATCCTGTACTCTACGAAAAATACCTATATTTATATTTAAAACACATTAAGTGAATATAAGCTGTCTCAGAGCATCTACTTCTTAACTTGTTTTAAATAAGTTACCCTTTGTCAAAGACAGTATCTGTTCTACATGGATTTAGCAATTTATATTGTCTCTACCATCTGCCCACAAGGTGTCCATTGGAAATGAGTGGACGGCTTCTCACAGGTCTTCAAAGGTAAATAAATGTCTGCGATTCCTTCCGACCTATTCTTGAATCCTTGCAGATATTTCACTATACTACTGAGAAATTGCATGCTTTTATTTTAGTAGAATTGGTGAAAATTCCATATGGATTCTTCTATTCACAAAACTGAATGAAAGCACAGAACCCCTTAAAATAAAAATAGACGCATTTGGGAATCACAAGGGAAATGTTACTTATTCTTCGAGCATTCAGCTTCTGCTCTCCCTTGTGGTGGGAACTCACAGTGTCATTCCAATTTCCTATGAACTTGGCAGGACTCTGTGTCCATTTGGAATTGTAATAGCCTGGATTTCAGTTTGGGGAGGAAGGAAGGAGTCACTGCATTCCACTGAAGAGTCCTCCAGCACAGTCCCAAGGAGCCAAAGCTTAAATGTCAATATTCTCCCAAAGGAAGAGATGGCTCCATCTAATGAGTTTACCTGGTTAACACTCCATAACCAATTCTGGCGGGCTCTCTCTCCTGGCCTTTCTTTGGTAATGTTACTTGTGCAAAAAATTCTCGTTCCTGAGTTAGGTTTTGGGATTTTTTTTTCTTTAATTATATATGTATATATATTTGGGGACTAAATAGCCCAGGCATTTCAGACTATAAGCTCCAGGATGTGTGTATTCTTGCTGTGCATTCTCCCCTCCTGCCTGCTTCCTGATTTAGAAAGTGGGAACTGCAAGGAAGGCCACCAACTCTGAGCTCACCAGCTCCAATCTCCTGCTGTCACAGTCAGACAAAAGAGCGGAATTCTATTATAGTAGGGACAACAGGGTGGGAGGCAGGGGATGTCTCACTTGGGCTTTGAAGTGGCCTGCGGGGGGAGGCATGTCATGGGAAATGAAAAACTCTGAGGCTTGCTGAAGGCCAATCTATCCCTGAGTCTGTGGCTCTTACTTCCCTCTCCCCCATTTTTGGTTCCAAACAAGTGATTTGCGTGCAAACAGTTACATTCCACAAGCAAGTCATTTCCTCTTCCTTGTGGGTCGGCCACCCGGAGGAGAGGGAGGAGGAAGCCCCCAGCTCTCTAGAAAACCAGAACTGGCCTAAGGCCTTCCTTGACCCTCAGCCTCTTCATCCTCTTCATGGAGGGGCCTTCTCTCTTCCTCATCTGAGAGAAACACTACAAAGCACCCACGTCCCATGTTATGTGATTCTTTCCCTTTCTCAGAAAGATCATGGAAGGACTTTTATTTTTAATGTCTTGGTGCTGGGCTGGAACCCGGGCTCTCACTCATGCTAGGAAGCACTCTGCCACCAAGCTACACTGCCAGCCCGGCAGGATTTTTAAATTTCCCTTTCAATTTATTTGGCCCAAAAGAACTGATGTTTAAAGAATTCTTGGGAAATGAGAAAGTCTAACCTATGGATTGTTTTCAAAAGTAGCAAAGTTTTTAATGAGCATTGAATTTAAGAACTGATTGAACTGACAGATTAAGCTATTGTAGGGATTTAATTAGACATTAAATTGTGCGTTTATTTTCATATATCAGTAAATACCCTTGTTTTGCTGTACATAAAGATATGCATCATATATATGATTATAAATATACTACATATGTAATTGTATTCCAAACTAAATATTGCCATAAGCTCCTAAAAAAACCTATAGGCCTTTAGTACTATCTTCGGAACCTAAAAGAGACAGTAGACTAAGAGGTAAATGGTCTCCTCTAAAACAAAAACAAACCTAGACATAGTGGCACAGGTCTGTAATCCCAGCACTTCAGGAGGCTGAAGCAGGAGGATCCCAAGTTTGAACCCAGCCTGAGCAACTTACCAATTTAGTGAGACCTTGTCGCAAAATAAAATATTCTAAAGGGACTGGGTATGTAGATGAGTGCAAAGGCCCTGGCTTCAATCCCCAGGACTACAAAACAAAAACCCAAGGAGTCCTCGTGAACACAGGTTAGTGAATGGATGGACACGACTGGAAGGCCAATCCTACACAGCACCCCTGCCACTCCGAAGGCTCTCACAGAGGCTCTGCATTGTCACTGCCCCAGGCCCTGAGCCTGGTCGTACAGGCAGTGATCCCGCCACAGCGACTTATACTCCAGGCCCACCCGCAGCCCCCTGGGACTCTGTTCCAGGATGGCCTTCCTAAACCACTTGAATCTCATTTCTCTTGCAGCTGACTTCTTTTTCAAGATGTTAACAATTTCTGTGGAACCATCTGGATGTTATTAAGAAAGTGTCCCGGGTCCTCTGAGGCAGCTGGCTGTGGCCTCTTGCCTTGTTTCCTGTGTCCTGGATGTCGAAGTTGACTTTCATAAGAAATTTGGAATATTAGCTTAAAAAAAGAAACAGTCAATATTTTTCAGGCGCTGAACTCCTGCAGCTTAATTTCCCCGGTTGGGACTTTGCATTTCGAATCCCATCTTTGGCCCCTGCTCTGGGAAAGGATGAAGCACGTCTCTTTTAAAAACAGAAGGCACCAATGGTCAGGGGGAACCAGAAATCCAATCTGCCCCACCCTCTCCAGTCAGCCTCGCAAAACCTTCCTTATGTCGCTGCTGCTGCTGCTGGGCCATTTCTGCACCCGCAACCCCTGCTCCATCCAAACAGAGACCCCGAATCTCAGTCCCAAAGTAAATACGAGTTAGTTCAGCCCTATGCCACTTTCTCCTAGCATCCTTGAGGTAAACTCATGAAACAAAGACGCGCCCCACCCCCCAAAAAAAGACAACAACTGGGCAGTGATGACAATTCCGGATTAAGAGGGTGATGTGAGAAGGCTGGTAACAGGGAACAAGTTACCAGGAGCAGCTGGGACCTAAACGAAGACGTTCCCCAGATCTACTTTACTGTTTGCAGCCTGCGAGGGGGTCGGCTCACCCACTTCCTGTTTGGAACGCATAGTCTAGGCTGTCAGTGTAAAAGCCTTGGCCACTTGACTTCCCCACTAAAGGGACCCATGACTACCTCATGTCTTCTCGGGCCTTCACACCCAACCAATCTGTGTATCATCACCGTTTGATTTCACTAACAGTACTAGTGCTCTGGGAAATTTTATTCATTCGTTCATTTATTTTTGCAGTGCTGGAGATGGAAGCCAGGGATTCCCACACGCTAGGCAAGTGCTCTATTCTTGAGCTATACCCAAACCACCCCCTCCTGGGAAATTTCAAGACTCCCAGTCAATGCTGTGAAGTCACACAATCCGTTCAGAGCACCACTATACGAGCACAGGACGACTTTCCCGAAACAGTGTGATCTCTCTCTCTCTCTGAGAGGAGTATCAAAGGGAAGAGTACAATTGATTCCCCGATGAGGACTCACTCAGAAGAGAGGCAGGGCGTTCCTAATTTCCTTGCCACAATCCACAAGAATCTATCATCCCTTTTTTTGTTTGTTTTCTGTAGTACTGGGGGGATTGAACACAGGGCCTTCACACTGAGCTACATCCCCACCCCTTTTTGTCATTTGTACTTTGAGACAGTCTTGAGAAGTCACTAACTTGCCCAGGCTGAGCGCGAACGTTCGACCCTCCTACCTCAGTCTCCCAGAGTGTTGGGAATACAGGCCTGCAGCACCACACCCAGCCCCTCCCTGGTATTTTTATTTTGAAGTAATTCAAACTACAAAAAGAATTAAAAAGAATAAAAGTGAATCCCTGTATATTTATTACCTAGAATTTAACCGTTAACTAGTGCTGTATTTGCTTTCTCCCAATACCTTTTTTCTGTTCCATTTGAGAATAAAGTGCAAATATCATGACATTTCATCTTTAGTACTTCATCCCTAAATAATCTCTAAATATTTACACAATACATTATCACATCCAAGCCATGTAACACTGAAAAATTATTACCTAACAGATAGTTCATTCAAATTTCCCCAGTGGTTCCAATCAACATCTCTGTTGTTTTTACATAAAATTCACATGTCGTAAAATTTGCCCTCTTCAAGTGTACAATTCAGGTTTCCAGTATATTCACAAGGTGTAAAACCATCATTACTAATTCTAGAACATTTTAATAATTCCAGAGAAAATAATCCCAGACCTCTCAGCAGCCATTTCCCATTCTATACTTGTCACCAGAGGTGACAAGTAATCTACCTCTGTCTCCATAGATTCACCTCTCCAGGATATTTCATAGACGTGAAATCATATAATCGGTGATTTTTGTCTGGTTTCTTTCCCTTAACATACTGTTTTCAGGCTTCACCCATTTCTTCGAAGTTTGTTTTTACTCCTTTTTTTGTTTGAGGGGAGGTTACAGGGGAATGGACCCCGGCTCTTTGCCCTGAGCTACATTCCCAACCCTTTTTAAATTTTGAGACAGAGTTTTGCCAAATCACTAAATTGTCCAAGCTGGGCTCAAATTGTGATCTTCTTGCCTCAGCCTCCCGGAGTGCTGGGATTAAGGTCATGTGTCACCACACCCCACCACACCCGGCAATTCCTATTTCTGAATTTTATATTGCACATTTTATTCCTCAGTACATCAGTTGATGAATATTTGAGTTATTCTGCAGCTTTTTTTGAAAAAAAAAAAAAGTCAGGATACAATCGAGGACTAAAGAATGCCATGTTTCTTGATCTAGATCCTACAACTCCAATTCTAGAACGTTAATCCAGGTCCTACAATGTTCTTTCCCATCCTGTTTTTACCTTTGAAAGACACAAATTGCTGTTTGGACGATGCCCTCATAGGCTTCTTTGATTATCACCTACCATTGGGTTCCAGTCAGGCAATGTTGGCAATAACACCGCAGGGGTGAGGCCACGGGCTGCCCACTGCCTCACATCAAAAGGCATTGAGTCCTGCCAGTTTGCCTCAGGGTGGGTGCCGCTAATATTGGCTACTTAGTTACATGGCATTTGTAACACACGAACCAGAGAAAAGATCTGAATGACGCACTTAACTCCACTTGTTTTTATTCACTTGTTTTTATCACCAAGGTTAGAAGTCATGCTGATAAGCACAATATACTGAGCTTTGCTACAGACAACACCATGGACGTGGCACGGCGGTAATGGTGGCTGTTATCGGTGGATTCCAATGTTCCTGGGTTCTTCCCCTCCTCGAGCAAAGAATTGAATGAGGGGGGCAAAAAGTAGTTCTAAAGTTTTACTTAAAAGTATAGAGAAAAGAAGAAAAGTAAAGTTGAGCATAATAATAGATACAGCAAAATGGGTACCAGGCCTAAAAGGCACGGTAAGGGTTACCACGAGAAAGGCACGATATGGCGGTGCTGGGTCCGCAGCCACCCTCTTCCATGGGAGGGAAAAGGGAGAGCCCCCTCCCTGGCGGTACCTAGAAAAGAAGAGCGCGAGCTTCCGTGTTCCTTCTAGTTATCCAATGGCGTTCCCATGGAATCTCGCGAGAACTCCCTACAGTCCACGTGAGGGCTGGTGCTTGAAAATCACGCCTCAGGCTGAGGTAGGTCCAAGCCACTCCCCCAGGTCACGTTCCCTTGCCACCAGCCTTAGCCAGGCCCTATTCCTACCTCAGTGGCCTCAGGCATTTTTCAGAAATTTGGTAGCGCAAACCAGCTGCAGTCACTGGCCTTTCCCCTGTGTTTGTGCAAGTGCCCAGTGGGTGACCTTCTGCTATCTGAAGGTAAAAAATCTAACCTCAGAGCAAGGTAACACTGCCATTCTCTGAACATGCATCCTAGGACATGCCATGAAGTTTGATTCCACAAGCACAGACCACTCAGCTTTCCCTCAGCTCTAATCCCCCTTGCCCACGCCTCACACCGCCCTGTTTCTTTATCCTGTAAGTATCCCTAAGCCCTTTCCTCAGGAAGCGGATTTGAGACACGGGCCTTCTGTCTCCTCACACTTTGCCACCTTGTGGATAAACACTTTACTCTTCTGCAAAACATCTTTTCAGCGACTGGCCTCAGCACAGAAGGCACAGTGGGCCTGGTTCACAGTAATAAATGCTGGTGGCGCTGTAGGGAAAAAGGAACCCTTCTCCACTGCTGGTGGGAGTGTAAACTGCAACCACCATGGAAATCAATGTGGAGATTTCTCAAAAAACTAAAAGTAGAGGTTCCATTTGACCCAGCTATTTCTCTTCTTGGTATCTTCCTGAAAGAATGAAAAGCATCATACCACAGTGATATATGCACACCCATGTTTTTGGCAGCACAGTTCATAACAGCTAAATCTTGGAAACAGCCCAAATTCCCATAACCGATGATGAATGGAAAAAGATGACGTAGTATTTTTACACAGTGGAGTACTACTCTGCTATAAACAAGGATAAATTTGAGACATTTCTAAGTAAGTGGATGCACCTCGAGACCATACTCTTAAGTGAAATAAACCAGACACACAAGTTTAAATATTGCATTGTTTCTCTGGTGTGAGAAACTGAAAGTGTAAATAAAGACCAAAATATATAATAAATATTGGGAAAAGGGAAGAAATCGTTCAAGAGGGAAGGGAACAAAGGCAGGCAGAGTGGGGGAAGAAAGGGAGCAACAAGGAAAAATAAGAACAGAAGGAAAAAAATGTAAACAAAGCTTTTGTAAATAAGGAAGGGAAGAGGGATTGAAGGGAGGGGAGGGAAAGGGGGAAAATAGAAGAAGCAAGATATATCGTGTACAGGTACAAGTTTCCTAAGATGACTATTATCATTATGTATATCTAAAATGTACCACTAAAATTTAAAAAATGTTTTTAAAAGGGTCTGTTTCAGTAACGTACATTTTTCTTTTGTATACTAAACACTATTAAGCAATACTTAAGAATGTATGAGTATCTTCTTCATCAACACTCTTTAACCAAATTTTTATTATTGCATTTTTTGCAGGACTAGGGATTAAACTTGAGGCTTCCTGCATGCTGAGCAAGTGCTCTACCACTGAGCTGCATCCCCAGCTCCTAACCAACAGTCTCAGCCTCCTGCGATGGCCACTGAACCCAGGGCAGCCATGCACAGCTTAGCAGCAGGGATACATTTTAGGAAGTGTATGTCAGGTGATCCTTCCTTGTACGAGTATCACAGAGTATACTTTGGAAAACTCTGATGATTACGGTCGCTCTCGGGGATATAAAAGTAATCTTACAACACCATCATTATATATGTGACCCACTATGAACTGAAACTTCATTGTGAAGCACAAGACTGTATTGTAAGAATATTACTGAAAAAACCTTCCAACTTTTCTGACTTTAATTCCTTCTACATACAGACACTGAAACAAAACTTTCCCTACTATTTCCCATTTTTTTTAGATGTAACATTTGTTATTTTATTGGAAAAAAGGTGGTATTAACATATGTATAATTTTATTCAACAGTTGGATAATCCATGAGACATCCAAGAAAAAAAGAATGCACCTAGGAGTTACAGAATCCAAACCCTCAGGCCTACTTCACCCTGTCCCTTCCCCCCAGGGCTCTACCCTCAGAGGACAGCCCAAGGGGAAGAAATAAGCAAAACCCCATCACAACATGACCAGGATGCAAGCCCCAAACCCCCAAGAAGATCAGAGGAGGAAGCAGGAAGGCCGCAAGCCCGCGGCTATGTAGGTCCCTGCGCTTCCTAGCTCTGCCCCTCCCCTTGAGCATCTTCCCTCAGCCCACATTTCATTATTCACTGCTGGTTTTGGACACGGTTATCTTCCAGAGATCCAAAGACACACTTTTCTTCCGAGATCTTTTTCTCTTTCTTTTCCTCCCCATCCCCTTTTTGGTGTGGTACCCAGAGTTTAAAACAGAAGTCAGGAAGCAGGAACTGTGTTAAGACCCCTTTTGAAGACCGTGAGATCCGTACATGGAAGATGGTGAATGTTAAACCTATGACTGGACGAGAACTTCTAGCTTCGCACTCAAGTTTCCTCTTTCACATCAGAATCAAAGCAAGACGGCTGGTGCGAAGACCCCAGCAAGCATGTGAGACCCTCAGAGCAGGATTTTGGCTCCAGTGAGATTTCTGTACAATTTATCAACCCTTAAGTGTCTTTATGGGGGGGATGAAGTCATCCGATCTTGTGACTGTTAAATTTAAGGTAGATATGTACATATAATACTGTCCAGGTCACCTGGGTTTTACAGCACTATTACAAACAGATATTCTGCGTTCACATTGATTAAAAAGAAAAACTCAGTGGATCCATTTGTGCATAAATATAATATGGCCAGGAGTGAGTGCACACACGTTTTGTGCTTTCACACATACACAAGTCTGTGGGGACTCACTGAGGACACCCCAGCGCAAGCCTGCTTCCTGGGTGACAGTCATCATGTACAAAATGAAGGCAGGAGTTTGGCTTGGCCGGCTCTGCCTGCACTCTGCTCTCGGAGCCCAGGGCCATCCCACGGGCCAGATGACACAGGCTGCAATGTGGTATCACCAGGCAGGACTCACTACGGCGACCACATTCTCTGTGGAGGGCCGGGGGAGGGGATCCCCATGAGTGTGTGTGGGCCTCGAAGCAAACATCCTAAAACAGTCACAACATGCACTTCCTCTTGGTGGCAGTTCAGCATGTCTGGAAAAGGAGCTGCAGGTGCCACCTCAGGTGACAGTCCTCAGGTCCTTGGGTGGGGACATCCTGATGTCATCAAACACAGTAAGCTTCTCCATCTTCCTCTGTGTCATCCCTTGTCCTCAAGACACTGCTCTGTCCTACTTCCTAAGTGAAAAGATGCTGCCTTTCAGCACCAGGTTAATGTGAGCCACCAGGGCCTGCGAGGGAGCAGGGCCACATTCCTGATCGCAATGCTCTGTGGTGCGTGCCTTGGGCAGCTGCATCTCCACCCAGAGCCTTGGTCTCCCTCATGTATGAAGGGGACAATAATTCATCCTTTATCCCTGTCCCTAGTGCAAGGCCTGGCACCCAGGGAGTTGGTGCTTGGGAGAAAGGAACAGACACCCATGTGAAGTTCACAGGCAGGAGCTAGTGTTGGTGAAGGATGACGGCGAAGCTATCATGGACCAGGCTGCAGGAATCCAATCAATGCACCTGTAGCTTGGCAAATGGGACAGTGAGGCGAGGCACACATGGCGGGTTCCACCCTCCCTCTCAGGAACCTGCCCCAGTGTGGGACATCTGCAAATTCTCAGTGCGAACTTGCCATCCAGAAAGCTGAGGCAAGACACCCTAGTAGGGCAAGCCCTTGGCTGGCCCGTGCGAGCCTCAGTCTCTGTCTTTGGAGTCCCAATCAAGACCAGCTCTGGCTCCCCCTGAAAAGACCAGCTGGATGGAAAATAAATAGTGTGGGAAAGACCACAGCCAGAGACGGGGAGGCGTGTGAATGAAAAGAAGCCTGAACTGTGAAGCCTGGATAATCATGGCTGTCTGATGCCTTGTGCTTGTGGACTCGTATTCCTTTTTTAAACAGATCACAGCCATCCAAGGCAACTTCAGCCTGGGGAACCTGGAGGCTCATGTGACCTTTGTCCCCAAGGCAGCTGCCTCCCACGGTGCAGTTGTGAAGGTCTCCGGAGTGCTGGCCTGGGCCAGGCTGCAGGGGCCCTAGCACATGTCGGAGTTGACCTTGGCCTGGAAGATGTAGAGGCTGTTGGTGGCGGTGATGGCGACGATATTCTCGGCTGGCTGCCAGGCCGTGTGCAGGATCTTCTTGGTGAAGTCCAAGCTGTCCACGCTGATGTCATCGCACAGCCGCCTGCCGCCCACACACACGCGCCGTGGCTCAAGCACAGCCCTGAGCTTGCTGCTCTCGCCTGAGGCCTCCAGGGTCACATCCTGCTTGCTGTTGCGGTCGGACATGCAGAAGAGGTTGTTGTAAGCCCCAGTCATGATGACACTTTCGCTGCCCTTCCGGGTGCACTCAGACTTGTCGAAGATACAGTCGTTCTCGTAGAGAGAGCAGAGCTTGCTGCGCAGGTAATCGTGCGCCTGGTGGGTCTCTATGGGCCTCACCTCCATGTTCGGGTCTCAGACCTTGACTGCGAGGTAGTCCCTTGTGAGTATGTAGCGGCCACTGTGGCCGAACTTCACATCCGACCCTGAGGAGATGATCTCGGAGAAGAAGGTGCGGCCGCTGGGGTCTTCCGGCTCCTGGAAGAGCTCAGAGTGCTTGTCACACAGGGCGGCCACCCGCATGTCGCACAGCTGCAGGGAGCCCTTGCTGCTGCTGTAGACGAAGAGGCTGCAATGGTGGGGGTGGAACTCGGATGCTGTGATCCCCTCCGTGAGGTCCTCCATGTTGGCTGGCTTGATGTCCACTATGTTGAAGCTCCTGTCCGTGACCGCCAGGTGCCAGAGGTTGATGCACCGGTGGTCGGCTGACATGTAGGTCTCGCAGTCGCTGTTGACAGAGACGGAGTTGATGTGGTAGGTGTGGCCATTGGCAAAGATCCTCTGTGGGCTCACCTCCGCCATCAGGTCCATGGGCTTCAGCACGGGCACCTGCAGTGAGGTCACCGCGGGCAGGTCCTTCAGCTTCCCCTCCTCCTCCTTCAGGCTGCAGCCCTCAGGCCTTTATGCCGCTTGGTGATCTTCCATAACTTGACAGTTTCATCATTGGTGGACAGCAGAGAGTGGGCCGCATCCTGCTGCAGGAGCCCTTTGATCTTGTTGATGTTCTTCTCCATCTCTGGGCTCTTGAGAGAGTTGAACGCCGGCCCATGACTCTGGAAGGTGCTGTAGACGTCATACTCGCCCTGGCTGTGAGGCGCGTTTTTGCTCTCTGGTTCCCACTGGAAGATGGCTACCCGACCGCCTTTGTCGCCTGTGGCCAGCAGCTTCCCAATGTGGTTGAACTCGACGGTAGAGATGATATCGGCTTCGGTCACATAGCTGTGGTCCCTCAGGAAACTGTGGTTAATTTTCTGCGTGTCTGTGTCCTTGCCCATTGAAGGCCGTGCCCTGTGCCCTCGGCATGCCCCGCCGCAGTGCACCGATGCAATCCGCAGAGGTTGCGCTGGGCACACGGGCCATGCCGCTGCAGCCTAGCAGGGGCGCGGGCTGCCTGGGCGCCAGTTAGCTGGCATCGCGGCCGGCCGGGGGCAGGCGGGATGTGGGGCGCGCATCCCGGCCGGCCCGTGCACGCTGTGTCTGTCGTGCGCTCGCGAGGCGGCGGTGGCGGCCTCTATTTCCCATTTTTTAATCACTACTTTTAACTCGAAGTTTTTTTTTTATACCTACGTGTGTTAAAATCATGGTTATTATTCTTCTGCTACTCAAACTGCCTCAAATTTGGGAAATACGATTCATTTTGGTTTAGCGCATCAGTCTTTCTGACATGTTTCCATCAGTCTTTAAGCACATCTTTGCCTTATGACTCCAGAGATGGGGAAAAAAAACAAAGTCCAAAGTGTTCTTACTCTTGTGCAGTCATTTGGCACTTCACTGCTGACGCCAGATGTGTGTAGAAGTCTTCCTTACACACCAAGCCACTCTCCAGGGGACACCAGCTAAGAGTCCTCTAATTTGATTCAACCCAATTCAATTATGACTCTACCTAAAGAGCACATCAGAACCTTCAGGTTAAGGGCTCGGTCCCGGGAGACGGCCCCTACTTCAGATGCCAAACACAAGCCCAGGCTGTGACCTGTGTGTTCTAGATCCACCAGCTATAAAATGGCGTTGCTCCAGATACCTTCTTTGAGTTTAATGTGCTAGAGCAGCTTACAGAATTCAGGTAAACACATCCTTATGGTTACCCATTATTGCAAAGATTATTTTCAAGGATACAAATGAACAGCCAGATGAAGAACAAGGTCTGGAAGGGTCCCAAGTACAGGAGTTCTGTCCCTGTGGAGTTGGGATGCACAGCTTTCCTGGCACACGGATGAGATCTTATTCATCAACCTGGAAGCTCCCCAAAGCCCGCTCTTCTGGTCTTTCCTGGAAGCTTCATTATGCAGGCATGATTGATGACACCATGGGCCAGTGGAGATCCATTCAACCTTCAGCCCCTCATGCCTCCCTGAGGCCAGGGGGTAAGTCCAAAATTTCTCTCTAGTCACATAGTGAGTTCCCTGGCAACTAGCCCCTCATCCTGTGGTTACATAAGGACTTCCAGAAAGTCACCTCATTAAGAAAAATCCATTCATTCTTTCCATCCCTACAGTGACCTGATGTGGGGCCCAGGAATCTGAATTTGTATCATATTTCCAGGGGTTCTGACGCAGGCAGCTCGCAGATCATACTTGGGAAAACAGCCATGTAGCTGATACAAAGGCCTGGGCCCTGGGCCGCAAGAATGCTCAGTTCACTGCAGAGCCACACTCGGCCCTCCCTCCCTCGTCCTTAGTTTCAGTACAAATGTCCCCGCGCGGTGCTTGCCTTCCCTGCTGTTCTGAACACAGCCAGCCCTTCCTGTTACCTGCTCTCATCACATCCTGCGATTCTGCACAGCACACAACAACCTGAAAATTATATACCTCCAGCTTGTAATTAGATGCTTAATGTCTGTCCCCCGGGTGGAATGGAAGTACCAGAGAGAGGTAAGCAGGGCCTTTTAACCATGCTCAATGTCCAACATGGTATCTGCATGTAGAGGGCAATCAGTAAATGTCTGTGGGAAAAAAATGCACAAATGAAGGAATTAGAAGTATTTTTTTAAATGCTGACTTTATCATCAAACGAAGACTGAACAGAATGCAGAATTCATAAATAATGAATACAGAATCAAGTTCATTACCAAAATGAATAATTGGATACCCCACTTCCTGTTCTCAGCATCTTTCCTGGGGTCCTTGGAAAGATAGTTTGCATAGAGGAAATTGCACTTTTAATGACAAATTTGAGGACAATCTGCTCAGAATAAGCAGGAATTCATAATGAAATTATGGCCTCACTCAGGCCTCTCCTCCCACTTCCTTCCCTTCTGGCTTCAGCTATCATTTTGCACTGAAGCAGCAGCGTCCTCTCCTTGCTGCCTCCTGCCAATTTTACGAGCGCAGCACCAAGCAAGACACCTTCTGGCTGGGGAGGGAGGGTGCTTCCCCTCAGCCATCATTAACTGTGTGTTCCCCAAATTCCGTGCACATGTCTCCATCCTAAATGTGGACCTTAAAGCGCCTTTACAGTTTAACCTCAGGCAAAATAAGCACTGAATTTCATATCCAGAACTTATGCTCATGTATTAATGGCAAGGTGGTTTTCAGTATCTATTTCTCCAAACTGGCTGGAAAAGCTGAAAGAACACATGTGAGGGAGTGTAAATAGGAAGTGTTTTTTTTAAAGGCTTCCAGAACTTCACAGTGACCATGAACTTGAGATAGCAGGATAGTGCTAAGTTTAAGGGTGGGCCCCTGAGAATTTCCTTCAGGACCCTATCTCTAGTGCGCTAGAGTAATAAGAGACAAAGACATCAAGTTTCAACTTTTCTATTTCAGCCAGATAGAAGAGCATCCTAGAATCTGAAATCTGTGTGTCCCAGAAATTGAGAGAAATACGCACAATGATTCTTACAAATCTGGTCTATCTTAGCTTCTTGTGAAATTCTCTTTGGTTCTGGCATTATCCTAAATTTGGAACTGAGGAGGGATAGTACCAATGGTGACCTGGCACCAGGTCTGGGGCTTTCACCCATTAAATCTCTTTTGTTGGGTGCTCACTGGGTCCAAGTCCCTGCTCTGCCACCTGCTAGCGGAGGATGGAGGTTGTGGCACTTCCTCTCTGTGCCTCCGTTTGCTCAACTGTGAGAGAGACACAATAATCTACACTGGGGCAATAGCAGACATTTCATACGACTGTCATAGGGGTTTGGAATGAATGAGGCAGACACTTTTGTTTCCAATGATAATGATAGTAGTAAGAATAATAGCAATGGTGGAGAATAGCAAGCTCTAACATTTGAGGAGCACTTAACGTGTGCCAAGAACTAAGCTAAGCATTTTACACAAATTATTTTAATTCTCAAAATAATCTTTGAAAGTAGACATTATTAATGCCTCCATTTATAAGTGAGGAAACTGAGGCTCACATGAATTGAACACCTTGCTCAGTGTCACCAATTGAGTAAAGAGTGAGAGATGGACTTAAATCTAACCACTGAAACTCTGCTCTTAATAGACCAAGCTCTTAATAGCCACTGCTCTTTCAAGGAGCTTTTTGGTCTTTGGGGATACGGGTAGATGACTGGGGGAAGGAAGGCAGGGAAGCAAATAATTAGACACACTGTGACTACAGGGTTTCCTACAATATTATAATATGGAGTACACTGCAAGAAGGGACTGGAGAGGGCCAGCCACCACACAGGGAGGGAGACCAAGCGAGGCTGTGAGTCATCAGTATGTGCTTACCAGGCATCTGAGTTCAGGTCAGGGATGCGAGAAGAAAAAGAAAAAGAATCAGAGTAGACAAAACATGCAGGACACAAAAGAGCAAGGAAGAGAAGGAACGACACAGCATGTCAGAGGAACAGAGGGCTCGATGGGTACAGCAGGAATGTGGAGCACAGGGGTCAGGCACAGAGAGAAAGGTGGGAAAGTCGGTGAGGTCTGGATGTCCATGAGGCCTGACAGCCAGCCTAAAAAAGATGCACTCTATCTACTGAGGACTTGGCACCTTCAGACCACAAATGGATCTGGAAACAGGGAACAGAAGAGAGAATCAGCATGACGTGGTGGCATGTGCCCATAACCCCAGAACTCTGAGTATATGCCAGTGGAGCCTCACTTTGATTCAGAGGTGTATCCGTTTGTATGCACTAAATGGCAAGAATAGACCTGGATTTGGGGACCTGACTTAAGGAGGCTGAGAAAAGATGGTAAATTTGAGCCCAAGCTAGGCAACTCAGAGATTTAGCAAGACTTCGTCTCAAAAAATGGAAAAAGGGGCTGGGGATGTAGCTCAGGGCAAAGGCCTTGGGTTTAATCTCCAGTGCTACAAAAAGTAGAAAGGGGGAGAGAGGAGCAAAGAGGAGGAGAGAAGAGGAGGGAAAGAGAGAACCAACCCAAGTACGGCATATAGACTGGAAAAAGAAGAGATGTATGGAAGATGAGGCTGCTGAACAGTCCAGATGAGAGGTGAGGGGACCAGAATGGAAAGGCCAGCAGACATAATGGACAGGAAGGTTCTGACTTAGGCAATATTTTAAGAGAACTGATTAGAGAGGATGCTAGTCCTCAAAGAGTTAGGGCTGGG
Organism: Hystrix cristata; assembly: GCA_004026905.1. Lineage (NCBI taxonomy): Eukaryota > Metazoa > Chordata > Mammalia > Rodentia > Hystricidae > Hystrix > Hystrix cristata. The sequence goes on from PVJO010014347.1 coordinate 22,468, forward strand.
GCAGACCTACGTTATCTTGGGTATCGCTCCCAACATCCCCCATCATGCCAATTCCATGGCATGGAGAAGCAACTCTGAAAGGTGAAGGGGCTCACTCAAGGCCCAGGATGAGTGGGAAGTGGAGCCAAGATTAGGATCCAACATGGCCTCAGCGCAAAGCAAGTTATTTTCTGTTCTTGGAGTAGCAAGAAAGGGAAACAGAGGAAGGAAGTGAGTATGGGGCTCAGGTTTCTTGGTCAGGAGACCAGAGGAATGGCAGCCTTCAGCAATGGCATGCAGTGGAAGTGACATATGCGATTTCGGAGCCTCAGCCTTGGAGGTTTGGTGAGAAACCTGGCTCGCCTCTCCAAGGAAGAGACGGCTCCATGAGTCCACAGATACTTTTGGTTTCCTGTTGATGTGGACATGAAACCAATTCATTATCTTAAAAACCTGATAAATAAAGAGACAGCATTTATTCTACCATGTATGTATGAACTGTGCAACTATGTAAGCAAACAGCAGATGGGAGAAAGTACCTCTTTAGGATAAAAGTATTCCAGTGAATAAATGAAAAAAAAGAAGACCTCAAAGAATTAGGACATCACCAACCTACAACCACCCATAAATTAAGATCTAAGCGATGGATCAATAGCTACTAAAATTAAAAAAAAAAAAAGCGGGGGGGAGAATCAGACCATGTGCCTCCTAATGAGGGAACACAGAACCTCTTCTGGTCTTGCCAAAGGGTTGGACCAATCCTGTGACTCGGTGGCCAGCACGCGGAGGACAGGCAACCATGCTGAAGTGTGCTGGGGACCGCAACTGACTGAATCCAGACTGTGGCAAAAGCCGCAGGGTAAGCACTTTGAGTTTTTCAACACAGAGATGGTAAAGAAAGGAATGAATGGTGAGAAATCTATAAATTAAAGAGTCTTAAAAGATTTTTATTTCCTATGCTGGGATCACACCCAGGGCCTTGCACAGGCTAGCCAAGTGCTCTACCATGAGCTACATCTCCGGCCCTAAAAGATTTCCTTTTAAAAGGGAAAGACTAAACTGTAATATTAGACATAGATGTGAGGGTGATAAAACCATTGTTAAAAAAGGAAGGAGCTGGAGACGTGGCGCAGTGGTAAGGTACTTGCCTAGCACACGTGAGGCACTGAGTTCAAGCCTTAGCACTTGCCCCCACCACCACCAAAAAGAGTCACGATTGCTCAGTACAAAGATGGAAGGGCTGGGGAAGGTGGGAGTGTGACTGGGCAGAGCAAAGTGGAAGCGCAGTCACATGTGTCGATCGAGTGCCATCTGCCTTAGAATAATTCATTATACTGTATGCTGTTTGTATTTTGTGATATGCTCTGTTTCTGGTTTTTTATTCATATAAGAAAGCTTTTTAAAAAGAAATAACTCAGAAAAGCAGGAAGTACGGAGCAAAGCAGTTTCAGTTAGTCTTCTCTTGTCCCACGGTCCATGGCTAGAGAGGATGAACAGGAAGCTGGGCTTTGCCAGACAGAAGGCTTCCCTGGAGGGATTCTGCACAATGGTAGTAGCTTTTGGGGGTGACTTAGAAAGCAATTAGGGGCACAAGTGGGTGACTGGATACACAGAGAAAAAGTTTAAAAGGATACACAAAGGGTTTGCAGCGGCATCTTCTGAAAGAATTACAAATACTCTTATATTAATTTTCCTTTTCTTCCTAATTGTTCAGCAATGAACATATATTGATTTTGTTAAAAACAAAAGCCAGTCAAGCTAGGTATGGTGGCGGATGGCTGTAACCCCAGCACTCTGGAGGCCGAGACAGGAGGATTGCTGAGAGTTTAGACTAGACTACAGAGTGAGTTCAAGGTTAGCCTGAACTACACAGTGAGACCCTGTCTCAAAAAACCAAAAAACAAATACACAACAAAAGCCAGCCAAATCAAACCAACTATCACTTTCACAGACAAACTTGAGTCAGCCAAGTGTTTCTCTAGGTCCAGAATCTTTCAGGTACAGAGGCCTGATGGGCCCTGGGTCCCTAGCTACAAGAGTCATCCAATTCACACCCTCTGCTCAGGCAGGTTCTGGTCCACCAGGAAACCTTTATTATCATTTGGCTTCCTGTGGTACTCTCTTTCAGGGAGCGAACTCATTGAAAAGCTAATATGAGCATTCCAGTGTGCCCAGCAGTAATATTTGTGCTCTAAATTAACAAATGTTAAAGTACCCACGAAGGGACTGGCTTGGCACAAGGTGGATGCTACTTTGCTACTTTCTCTGAAACCTGTGAGAAGGATGTATGATAAGGCCCCTCGCCTCTTTTTCCACTGGACATTAAGATGACTGTCTGCTGATGCTGAGGATAACCTCAGCTGCAAAAGGCTGTAAGAAAGGGCTGATTAAAAAGAAAGAAAGAAAAAAAGAAAGAAAGAAAAAGAAAAAGAAAGGGCTTAACCAACAACAAGTGGAAGGATGGCTTCCTAGCCCCCAGATCTCACACCACACCTTCTACACCAGCCAGCAGGTCACCAAAAGACAGCCACACCTGAATCCCAGTTCACATTCCACTAGGATACACAACCACACTTGAAAGGCCAGCTCCATCCAACCCCTCATATTCATGTATTTTTAAGAAATCTTTGTGTATAGCTTTTAGAATTTGTTCATATTTATTATGTGAAGTGAGAATTTAATTTTTCCAAATATCAGTCAATTGATGTTTTCCAAACATCCTTTATGGATTACATTACCCTTTCTCCTCTGGTTTAACATGCTGTTGTGATCAGGCCTGCATACACAGAAATACAAAACTGCTCTGGGAGGTGGATTTAGCTCAAGTGGTAGAGCACTTGCCTACCAAGCACAAGGTCCTGAGTTCAATCCTAGCACCCACAAACAAACAAACAAACTGCCCTTAATATTGAAAGTATTCTTCCACATCTTTAGCTAAAAGTCAACTGTGGCTTCTAGGCAGAAGTCCAGATCTTTGATTCCAAGACTGGACAGAGCTTACACTGGTTCATCTACGAACATGGTTATGTGCCACCTAACAATGTTTTGCTTAACCACAGGCTGCATACCTGATGGTGGTCCCATAGACTTATAATGGACTGGCATGTGTGAGGTGCTAGGTTCAATCCCCAGCACCACAAAAGAAAAAAAAGATGGCAACAGAGTTGAAAAAATCCCTATGGCCCAATGACATCATAGCCACCATAACATTATAGCGCAATGCATGTATTTGTGGTAATGCTGGTGTAAATAAACCTATTGCACTGCCAGCCATATTAAAGTTGAGGACATACAACAACTATGTAGAGTGCATAATACTAAATATATATTTAGTATTGGAAATTCTAGGGGCTGAACCTAGGACCTCCTGCACGCTAAGAAAGCACTGTGCCACCGAACTAAGTCTGCAGGGTTGGCATGGAATTTACGATCCTCCTGCCTCAGCCTCTGAAGCTGAGATAAAAGGCATGCAGCACTGAGCCTGGCTTACTGTACCACTTATCATTATGTTAGAGTATATTACTACTTAAAAAAAAAAAGTAACCTGAAAATAGCCTTATCCCAGGAGGTGACAGCTCACACATTACTGCCCCTGAAGAGCTTCCAGCGAGACAAGATGTGACAATCCTGACCCTCTGTAGGCCGAGGTGAATGTGTAGGTTTGTGCCTTAGTTTTTTACGAGGAAAAAAAAAAAAAAAGGTGGGGGAGAGTAGTTTATAAGAGCTGGGCATGGTGCTACACACCCATCATCCCTGTTACCTGAAAGAAGAAGCGGGATTTCAAGTTCAAGGCCAGCTTTTCACAAGCCCGGGGATACAGTTCTGTGCTAGAGTGACTGCCCAGCACGGGTGAGACCCTGTACCACAAGGGAGAGAGAGACAGACAGAGACAGAGAGAGAGAGAATTTATAAAGATAAAATGAAAAACACTTTTCTGTATAGCTGTACAATGTATTGGTTCTTTAAATTATTATTACAAAAGAATCAAAAACTTTTCAACATGTAAAATACACCAAGTAAAAGTTACAGTAAACTTAGGTTAATTTATTGTTGAGGAAAAGCGTTTTTCTAAATTCAGTGTGGCCTGAGTGTGATGCTTACAAAGCACACGGTGGTGTGCAGTCCTGTCCTCGGCCTTTGTGCTGATCCAGAGCAGCTCTCCTCCTACAGGCTCCCTTCAGAGGAAGGGCTCGACGGGGGTGTGCTGGATTTTTTTGTGGTTGTTCAGTACAGACACAATTATATTTTTGATAATTTTATTTATTAGTACCTGTTCGCAGTACATGATGTTTATGTTCTTTGTGGGAAACTCATACACGTACAAAACATATCTTAATTTCTTTTTTCATCCTCTTTCCTTTCACTACTTCCCCCTCCCTCCATCTCTTGATCCCCTTCCTTTTTTTTATTAGTACACGTTTGCAGTACATGTTTACATTCCTTGTGCAGAGCTGGTACTTGTGTGTAACACATCCCAATTCCTTTTTTCATCTCCTTTCCTTCCTCCTTCCATCTCTCGATCCCCTTTGCCTTTGAGAAAGATCTCCTTACTTGCTATTATCTACCTTTTATTTTGCTCTTTATTTATATTTGGGTGCAATGTATTTTATCTTTCGTAGCATATCATTACTGTACCTCTTCCACAGTCAGACACCTGTGGACCCAGATGCCCACAGTACTCAGCAGAGACCTGCCCTGCTCAGGTGTGTGACTGTCCAGCCGAAGTGTGTAATAGGCTGATCAGGTAGGTTTAAGTACATGATGATCGCACAATTAAATCACCTAACGATGCATTTCTCAGAACACACGCCCACAGCTAAGCACCATATGACTACACATAAGTGTAACTACCAGTCTTGTTTCTACTGGCTACTCAGACAGCCCAAGTGTAATCCCAGCGCCCACTTTACCAGCCATGTTATGTTAGTATCTTTGTACTCTGCCTTTCTCTCTATAAAATGGGGACAGCAAAAGTACCCACGGCAAAGACAATTAAGGAGATTAAATGAGATAAGTTCCTGAGCAACGAGACTCCAGTCAAATGCTACTTTTATCATTAGCAGCGAGATAATCATTGTCATCATCGCCATCTAGCTGGGCTTATGACATATTGTGGATGACTCCTATTTACTGCTTTGAATTTTTTACCTATTTATTTTTTGCAGAGCTGGAGATCAAACCCAGGATCTCACACATGCTAAAAAATCACTCTACCACCATACTGCCCACATATGCGCTCTGTGTGTGTGTGTGTGTGTGTGGTGCTGGGGATAAACCAGGGCCTTTATACTAAGCAATAACCCCTGGCTTATTTTTATTTTGAGACACCATCTCTCTAAGTTGTTAAGTTCCCCAGACTGGACTTGAACTCGCCAGCCTCCTGCCTCAGCCTCTCAGGGTGGGGGATTACAGGCACCACATACTCACTCTTAATTCATCCTGCAATTCCAATTGAGCATTTACTGTGTTCCAGCTACCATTTCAGCAGTGAACAATAGAGATACGGTCCCTACTCCCTCAGAGTTCACAGGGGAGGGAAAACAAACCAATGCCAACAAAAACTATTCTGGTAATGTGAATAAATGCTACAACAAAAGTAAAGCAAAGCACCATAGAGGACTTCTCCGGAGCGTTTACCATAAATTGGCTCCAGGGCAGCCTCACAAGGAGGTGCTGTGGGTTGACTGTGTACCCTGAGGGGTGATGTGTTGGAGGCTTTAGTCCCCAGTGTGGCAAGCAGGACGTATAAGGTGGGGCCTAGTGAGAATTTGCCACTGGCTCCTCTCCAGTCTCTCCCTGGCTTCCTGTCTCACTGTGTGATCTGTTCCTGTCACTCACACTCCCACAGGTGTCCCCTCTGCCAAGCTGTGAGGAAGCCAGGGGAGTCTGACCAGAGGTTGAATGCACAAGGCTACCCAACCTTGGACCTTCAGCCTCCAAAACCGAGCTACACAAACTTCTTCTCCTTATACAGCACCTAGTCTCAGGTATTTCCTCATAGTAACAACAACAAAAGCCGATTAAGAAGGTAAAATTTAAGCCAAGACTCAAATGATAAGAGGGATTCAATAAGAAATGTATTATTTTTTCACATATTTGGAGCTTTTCTAGACATTTTCTAGATTGTTTTTAATTCTTAATTTAGTTCCATTATAGTTAGAAAATGTACTCTGTATCCTTTTAGTCCTTATAAATTTACTGAAACTTACGTTATGGCCCCAGATATCATGTACCTTGCTGAATGCACTATAAGCACTTGAAAAAAGGAGGAGTTTTTTGGCGGTTGTTGCATACATATTAGATAAAAATGATTGGTGGTGTTATTCCCATCTTCTATGATTTGAATTTTTGTCTAGTTATTCTGTCAATTGTTGAGTTTTCTGGTAATGTCTGTGGGTATGTCTACTTCTCCCTCTAATTCTGTACATTTCTGCTTTATGTATTTTGAAGATATGTTATTAGGATCATGCACCTTTATGATTGCTCAGTTATGCACTAACCATTTTATCAGAGGTCTCTCCTCATCTCGTTATCCTGACGTCTACTCTAAAACAGCCAAACTCCCATCTGTGCTTAACATTTGCGTGCCATATCTTTATCCATTTATTTTTATTCTATTTGTGTCTTTATACTTAAATGGCTTACAGTTAACTTACAGTTGGATTTTTCATTTTTATCAATCACTGCTTTAATCAAAATATTTATTCTACTTACATTCATTGTAATTATTTATATGGTTGGATTTAGGTCTAACATTTAAATATTTGTTTAACTATCCTTCTATTTTTGTTCCTCTTTTCCTGCCTTCTAATGGGTTAACTAAACCTTTTTTAGAATTCTGCTGCAATTTCTCTATTAGTTTTTTAGCTCTACCTCTTTGTGTTTTGGGTTTCCTGTAGTAGTTGCTCTAGAGACTACAGTATGCCTCAACATTTCACAGTCTACTTAGAATTAACATTATGCCATCTCACATGAATGTAAGAACCTTGCAACTGTATAGGTCCATTTTCTCCATGCTCATTCATTATACAATAGTTTTTATAGATATGAGACAGTAATGAACCCCAAGACAACAATGTTGAAATTTCCCTTTAAACAGTTGCATGTATTTAAAGGAATTAAAAAGAAAATCCCCTTTCTGTCTTTGTTTTTGTTTTTGAGTGCTGGGGATCGAACTACCTTTTTGATTCTTACACATATTTACCATGTCCAGTATTCTTCAACATTTGTTGTTGTTAATCTTTTCTTTTCTTTTCTTTTCTTTTTTTTTCTGTTTTTTTCAGTACTAGGGATTGCACCCAGGGCCTTTGCTCTGGGCTACATCCCTGGCTCTTTTTTTATACTTGGAGAAAATGTTTATTTAAGAGAAGATCGCAAGGCTTGGCTCGAACTTGCAATCCTCTCATCTCCTCCTTCCAGAGTGCTGGGGTTTCAGAAGTGGCACTATGCCCAACTCCTCGTCACTCTTGAAGTGTCTTTTTGTGCATATAGGATTCTGAGTAGACACATTTTTTCTTTCAGTACTTTAAAGTCGCTGTCACACTGTTTTCAGAGCCCTAGAGATTACAAAGTCACAATCATTCCTATCATTCTCTTGGGCTGCTTTCAAGATTCATTATCTTTGCTTTTCTGCAGATTGATTATGCTTTGTGTGAGTAGAGTTTTCTTTCTATTTATTCTACTCAGAGCTCACTGTATTTCACAAATTATTAAATGCATGATTTTTACTAAATATGAGCACTTAGTCCTTCAATTACTTTTTTCTAGTCCTTTCCTGTAGTCCAGGAACTCCAATTAAATGTATGTTAGACTTTTTAGTATTATCCACAGGCCTATGAAGCTTACTTCTTTTTGAGGAGGATGCTGGGGATCGAACTCAGAGCCTCATGCTTGTGAGGCAAGTGCTGTACCACTTGAGCTAAATCCTCAACCCCTCAGTTCATTTTTTCAAAAGTCTTCCTTTCCACTTGTCAGCTTAGATCATTGCTATTGATTCATCTTCAACTTGTGGACTCTTCCTTCAGTTATCTCCAATTTTCTGTTAAACTCATCCAGTGAGTTTTTCCATATACTGAGCTTTTCACTTCCAGAATGTCCATCCAGCTCTTTGGTTAGCTTCTTTTTCTCTGCTGAGACTCCTATTTATTCATTCATCCATTGTGAGCACAGTTTCTTTGATGTACTTCAACACAGTTGTAGCAGCTGTCTTAGGTCCTTGTCTGATAAATTCAACATATGGATTTGAAGACTGTCTTTGTGGTCACATCATTCTCTTTCTTCATAGGTCTACTAATTTTGGATTATGAGTGAGAATGAAATGTTGCAGGACGCCTTTGGATTCTAATAGCTTCCAGATAATGTTGATTATTATCTGATTATCATAGCAACTAGACTTGACTCATTTTCAACCCACGAGTTCTATCTTCCCTGCAGAGCTGGCAGCTGACAGTTTTGGGGAGCTCTGTCAGCCTTAGTGGGGAGCTTGGAGATCATCCCATGTATGCATAATTAAGAGACTGGCCATAATTTGGGGCCGAGTTATACTCAGAATTCTGAAGACCCCACCACCACCACTTTGTCCCACTTTTTACATATAGAACCTCTCCCAGCTATGTCTCCTTTGGGTCACTCTTCAGTCCCTCCATGTAGTTGTCTATTTTTCCCCCAGAGTTCATGGCTGCTCTCGATGTGACAGCTGGTCTGAGAGGAGGTGGCGGGCAGTATCGGGAATGGTCCTCTAGAAGTGCTTAAATGGGGCAGGGACAAGAACGAACTGTTTTTAAAAAGATTATTTTGGCTGCTAGGTAGAGGAATGAATTTTGTCAGGGGTCAATGGTGGAAGCAAGGAAACTAGTTAGGAGGCCACTGCGATGGTCCAGGAGACAGGCAGTTGTGGTTTGCATAAGGACAGGAGCAGAAGAAACAAAGAGAAGTGGACAGATTCCAGCAGGAAGGTAAAGTCAACAGAATTTGCTGAAGGATTAGATGTGGCAAATGAAAGAACGGAAAATTCCAGTTTAACTTCTGAATTTGTAGTTTCAGCGCTCAAGTGGATAATGGTGCCTATTAATGAGCTATGGAAGATTCAGAAGGCAGGTTGGGGATATATTAAGACACACTGAGCTCAAGGTACACATTAGATATTGAAGAAGCAATGTCAAGGAGGTGGCCAGATACGAACTCCAGAACTCTGGCAATCAAAGCAGAGGTTGGAGCTGAAGGTACAGATTTGCAGTCTTTAATTTACATACAGTAAGAAACGAAATGAAATTTTAAAAGATAAACAAAGGTGATCTCAGGAACAAGTTCCTGGATTTTCCAAAACTTAGACATTGAGCAAGGAGAAGTATCCAGAGAAAGAAGACACCAAGAGGTATCTAGTAAGATAGGAAGAAACCCTCTAGAGAAAGAAAGTGCTTCAAGAAGAGCTGGGAGCCCGTTGTGGGGGCACACGCCTCTGATGCTACACTGGAGGCCAAGGCAGAGGGATGGCAAATTTGAGGCCAGCCTGGGCAATTTCACAGCCTCTGTCTCAAAATAAAATTTCTAAGGGCTGGCACTGTTGCTAAGTGGCAGAGCAGTTGCCTGGGGTTCAATCTCCGCTAAAAAAGAAGAGGAGGGAGAAGGAGGAGAAGAGGAAGAGGAAAAAGGAGAAGAGAGAAGAGGAGGATAAGAAGAAATGATGAACTGAATGTGGCTATGAGTTTGACAAAATGAAGACGAGACAGCCTTTAGATTCAGCGGCGTAGGAGGGTATCTGTGATAAGGGTCAGAATTCCAGAACTGAGCGGAAAACTAAGACAGGGGAGGGGAGTCAAGATGATGATCAAGAAGAAAGTCTGTAGAAGCTGACTGCAAAGGAGAAAGAAACGGGGCAGTAGCTGGTGGTGGGGTGTGGGCTAGGAAGGCTTCTCTTGTTTAATACTGGAGTCACTGGGACATGTTTATACACTCGTAGGAGAACGCCACTCTGCATACTGTGTGAACAGAACTGAATCTGCCTGTAGACTGCCTATTCTTGGCTTCTCTCTTTGTATTCCCCATGTCTCTAAAGAGGGTGAAAGGATTTATTTTGCTTGGGTGGGGGGCGGTACTGAGGATTGAACCCAGGGCCTTCGCACTGAGTTACATCCTCGGCTCATTTTTTTATTTTTTGTTTTAAGACAGGAGCTCACTAAGTTACTAAATTGCCTATGATGGGCTCCAATTTGTAATCCTCCTGCCTCAGCCTCCCAGACTACTGGGATTATGGGTGTGCACCACCATGTCTAACATATTTCACTATCTTTAATACAGATAAGGACTGGTTGACTATGTAGCTATCAATGGTAACAAAATCTCACTGTTATCTGATTATCAACAGACAATTTGAAAGCCCTGTATAAAATTGTAACTACACATACATCAAAAGTCCTCTAAAAGAAAGGTCAGTCAGTCCTTTTAAGAGTCTCATGCCCTGATCAGGGATTTAGCTCAGTGGTTAGAATGCTTGCCTAGCAAGCACAAGGGCCTGAGTTCGATCTTCAGCACAAAAAAAAAGAGTCTCATGCTCTACTGACTGAGCTAGCCGGGGATTACATGGGACTTTCCTATAAACCCAAGTATAAGGAGCCCAAGTCAGGCCTCCGTATCTGTGCTGTGGATGTAAAGCCAGTCCACACCTCCAAGTGTTTCCGGCCACTGCTGATGGCTAAATTGCATGAGCAGGTGTCTGTGCAAAGTCCAAGAGGTTAATAATGAACAACTCTATTTTATCTGCGTCCAGGGAAGTGGACTCAGTGTTGTCAACACCAGGCCAACACACAGAAAAGCACTTCCCAGGAGAGATTCAGAGAGATAAGTCTGCAAGACTTGCACCTGTTAGCAAGGTGACCCCTTCCCCTGGATTTTCTCCCGCTTTCCTAACAACTGCTCTTACTTGTTTACATGAGTCATTCTCTGCCCTTTTGCCTTACTTATCTGAGCTAACAATACTCAAAACAAAGACAAAAATTAGAAATTTTGTTTTCTTCTGAAACCCATTAGAAGGCAGGGCAATCTTCACCAATGGCCAACATCAGAGCTGGGGATGTCGCTCAGTGGGGAGCGCTTGCCTGGCACACGTGAGGCCCTCGGTTCCATCCCTGTTACCACACACACACATACACACAAAAGATGACAACGACTAAGAAAAAAAGAAGAGGATCAGATTTCCTGTCTGCAGTCAAACGAAAAGCTCTGAGGGTGATAACATTTGGTTTCTAGAAATTACACAGTGAGCATTTACTCAAAGACCAGATTTCCCATTGTCCTCATTTTGGGGTCTGGAATTTGCCCAAAAATAAAGCAACAAGAAGACTAGCTATTCTCTAATGATTTTAATATATTTACCATGCTATCCTGACAGCCATATTCTCAAAGTAATAAAACATTTCAAGATGAAAAATAGAAAATAGTGCCTCTCTTACAAGTTAAAAAAAAATATTGCAGGTAACACTTCTGAATTTTCACCTAGCTTTACGCAGAAGGCCAAGCTCAAGGGCCCTTGATTAAGTAACATTCCTTCTCTGGCCTCTTTAACATTCTAAATGAGCAGACAAGCTTTTGTTACCACCAGCAACTCATCCACACTGCCCCCTCCACACTCACACATGCAAGTATGAGAAACTCAATCTTCCTGCTTCTACAACATGAAAGGCTCCCTGGCCCCGTGGTGCCGAGGAGTCTAGGGCATCCCAAGAAAGGGCTTAGATCACAGGCCACCTAGGCCTCCCCTGGGAGGTGCCTGCTGACAGCAGGCAGGGAAAACACCTCTAAGGCTGGGTGCTTATGGGTGAATTCTTGTTACTTAAATTGTCTTCTGAACTGTAAAACTTCTTTCAGGTCTCCAGCCAGCATGAGCAGCACAGATTCTGCACCAAGTAGCAAAACTGCATAGCGGGGAGATACTAGAATGAAATATGCAAAGTGAGCAGGAAACAGGTACATACTATGGATTTCTGGGTTCTCTGAACTCCCTGGAATTTGTTTTTATCAGCCTAACAAATATCTGATTCCTTCTGGGGAATTAAACTGCCAACTACAGTCACAGCAGAGTAAAGCCTGGGATTTTTCCCATTATTATCAGTGGGTAGGGATCCTTTTTAACATATGAAACTGAGATCGTGTGCGTGTAAATGAGGGAGCTTCTACACACTGAGTCCCCTGCAAGGAGTAAAGAATGAAGACAGGAAAATGACATGTTCCACCTTGAAGGCAAATCCCAGAGAGGTAAGCTCCTCAGTGTGGTCCACAGGTCACTTGCACCAAACTCACCTGTGATGTTTGTTAAAGCTATAGATTCCTGGCCCGGATTTCCCACTCCTAGAGTCTGATTCAGTGATCTGAGGTGGGTCCTAGGAATCCTCATTTTTGACTCACTCCCCTAGTGATTATTAGGTACCCTGGAGTTACAGAATCCCTGGCACCGGGCATAGGAAGCACTGCTATTGTGTTGAGTCTCTTAGACCAGAACAAGTCATTTCTTTCAGATTTGTTTTCAGATAGACCAACGTTATTTCACAGCCCCTACTAAGGGATATGATAAAGGTTAAATTATCCAAAATGTGAAGCCAGGACAACTGGCCATCTATAATGGAAAGATAAAAACTCAATTCCTGCCCACACCATACATAAAATTAATTCTAGATGAATTAAAAATAAATGTGAAAAATAAGCAATCTGTACCTTCAGGAAAAGAAAAGCTGTAATAGGGAAGGATTTTTTTGAACAAGCTCTAAGAAGGCACAATGTATAAAGAAATAATTTATTAATATGGCAACATTAAAAAATTTAAAAGTCTTCATAATAAATGACTTGAAATATAAAAGATATACAACCAAGTGGAAAAAGATACTTGGAACATGTAGATCTGGTACATATTATTCATACTTTGTAAAGAACTTCTACAAATCAGTAGGAAATAAACAACCTAATAGAGAGGTGAATAAGGGATATAAACTGGCAACTCACTGGAAAAATAAAAAACCAAAATGTCCCATAACAAGTGAAAAGATGTTTAAACTCACTATCAAATCTCATCGGCAAATGCAAACAGTTTAAAAAACTAGGTAATACTGGATATTTATTTGTGTGTTTGTGAGAGTCCGAAGACATGACAGCTCTTCTGTATCATTAATGGTACTGTTAATACATTTAAACAGTTTAGGGAATGACTTCTTAATCTCTAATTTAAAAAAGGTACATATTTTATGCCCCATCAATTCAACTTCTAGATAGAAAATGAAGGAAATTTCATATATGTGTACACAAAAATGTGTCTAAGGATGTGTACTTTGGCACTGCTTATAATAATAAAATAATAGAGAACAGCAAAATATCTGTGACTGGGTATTGAATAAATTGTGCTATAGCCATACAGTGGATTACTGGCAGCAGTTACAATGAAATAGGTCCACTGAATCTACACAGATAAACATACAAAACCTTAAGTCAAAAGAAAAGCATTTCCAACATACGGGGTTAGAAATGTGGCTCAGTGGCAGAATACTGCCCTAGTATGTGCAAGACTCTGGGTTCAATCCCCAGTACTGCAAAAAGCAAACAAACCTAAAATTAGCACACATCAGCCTACGTAAAAAATATTAGCACTGAAATAAGTCCTAACAACAGAAATAGTATTATATGCTGTTAGCTAAACCATCAAAAATAAGGATCACTATAAAGCATGTATACAAAAGAGCCACTGGACTTCCAGTTAATGGTTTCCTCTGGGGGAAGAGCAGAAGGACTTTACCTGGGATGCTACACATCTTAAAAACTAAAGATCTGAAGTATACCCAACAAAATGTTAACATGTTTGTTAATTTGAGTTGGGAGTAAACAATGTTTCTTTAATTATCTGTGTAAACTAAAATATTTTATTTTATTTATTTATTTTGGTCCTTGCAAGGCAAGCACTCTAACCACTGAGCTAAATCCCCAGCCTGTGTAGACTAAAATATTTTATATACAAAAGAAAAACTAAGAACAAAATCAAGCACAAAGATATTATCAGGTTAGCAGAGTCTGGCGCCATCCGTTAACTGTCCAGTGTGTGGAGCAGTTCTCTGGGTGGCCTTGGACTGGCCCTGCTCTCCTCTTTCCCCCTGTAGCTCTCCAGCGACCATAATGTGTACTGGGAATGTGGCGTCCTGAGATAAGAAGAGCCGACTGGTAGCGCCTCAGCCCTGTTCTGGCCTCCCCTCAGGGACAGAGCATTCTCTGGTGCTTTATACAGGCAAGTCCTGTTTCCCAGGCCAATCGGCTTCTGAGCTCCTGTCACTGCAGTATGAGTGGGACACACAGCACAGACTTTATTTGTCCCGGGCAGCTTTTCTGAACCTTGAGGGACGAGTTCATAGGGATCCCAGGCTTCCGTGGTCTCTTAATGCTTGTTTGTAACTTCCTGCTTTGTGTAACGTACATGGCATGTGTGTGGGTGTCCAGCCTCACTAGGCCTGGGCAAGTCGGTGTCAGGTGTTAGTGCACAGCAAATTTGCTTCACACTGTGACACACAGAAAAAAGTGTGGAGTTTAATCAGACTCTTCAAAGAGAGATGGCTGGAACAGAAATAAGCCTTCTGTAAGAGCTAATTCCTACTGGATTTGGTTAAAGAAAATGCAAGCATTTACTTGTGGAGCAAAGACTGAGATGCTGACAACCACATGAGCAGAGTGATGATAGCTTACACCCAATGGTTTTAACAGATAGAAACTATGTGGTTATATTTTCTCTCCCTAAATAAATTGATCGTGAAAATAGTGGGTGCACTTGCAGCAAGTCTCCCTTGAAGTCATGGACTAAAGGTACAAAGGTCAGCATGAGCATCTCGTTTTCTAGAAGTCTTTGACAGGCAACTTTCAACCCAACACCATACTGTCCAGTCCCATCAACAGAAAGTATCTCTGTGTGGGCAGTCTGCGTTAAAATCAGGTTCACCGGGCCAGGGGAAACTCATTCCTTGAGGACTTTCAATCTCATTTCCTGGGCGACATTTCAGAAAGCCCAGTCTTTGGGAAAGCAGTCGTTGACTCGGTAAATATTTACTGGGTGCCCTCTATAAGCCGGGCCCTGTTTTAGAAGTTGGAATAATAGTGGGGAACAAGAATGACAGCTCACAGTTTTCATGGAGCTTACATTTTAGGGAGGAGACTCAATGATAAAGAAGTAAGCAAATCAATGAATCAGACGAGTGCAGAGAACTGCCCGGCAGCAATGAAGCTCAGATCAGTGACCAGCAGTGATCAGCAGGAGCAGGACCTGCTTTTGACACAGCAGTGACACAGGTCCATCTGAGAAAGTGACGTCTAAGTGCAAATCAGAGAAGGACTCAGCACATGGGCACCTGGGGACAGAGTTTCCCCGAGCAGAGGTAAAGGACTGTGTGCCAAGACACTGTGTGAGAAGAAACAAGCTTGCGGACTTGAAGATCACAAAATGAATACATGTGGCTGGAAAGGCACGAGGAAGATGGGTGCTGGTGGATGAGGTCAGAGAGGTCAGCAGGAACCGGGTCAGGTAGGGCCTTGACCATGGCAGCATCTCTGTATCATCCTAAGTGTAAAAGAAAGTCACTGGGGCAGCTGCGGCGAGGGCAGGATAACCCGTGACCCTGATTGCTGGAGGTTCCATTTCTGCCTGCCTCGGGTGCGAGTCCTCGAAGGGCCACTTCATCTCTCTCTCTCAGCAGGGCCGAGCCCTTCGGAGCTTGCAGTGCCGAGGATGCAGCCCAAGCCCAGGGAGCAAAAGGAAGCCGGCTGTCTAGCTGCCACGGCTCTGGCTTTGGTCCTGTCCCCATGCAGCCAGGTGGAGGCTGGACACATGGGGTCTGACATATTAAAGAGTCCCCCTAAGGACTGCACACCGCCACTTCTTCAACTTCTCTGCCATGTTTGAAGCCTCACAATAAGCAGCAAAACTTTCTTTAGAGAAAGAAAGAAAAAAAGTAGGTCAGGGCTCATCTGCCTGGTAGCACACAGAGCACCGAGCAAACTCCAAAAGCAATCGCTCCACTCGGAGGTCTCTATTGAGCAATAGCAATGATGTCAGTTCTGAGGGCCTCCAAAGCAGGAGGATTTCTGAACCTGACCTCACCCGTGGTTTTCCTGGTAACTTTTTAAAACCATTACTTCCTGCCCTGTGCTTTATTTATCCCACATGTTTATTTTCTATACAATCAATTCCAAAACAGAGCTCTGTGTGAGTTTCCAGGTCACCATGTCCCATCGGGGCAAACTCAACAGATGTGGGATGGGCTGAAAGATAAAACCGGCCATCGCTGCTCTTGCTGAGCACAGGCCGCCACCCACTGCAGGCTGCCTCATTCTGGGCCAGCCAGGGAAAGCCAGCACCTCTCGTTTGTACAGTCAGTCTTCCTGCTCCAAAGGTCTTGCTGTGGGCAGGGCGGGTCCGCCCAACCCCCATACCCACGGTGCCCGTGCGGACATGTTCAGCATGAGAGTGGAGGTCAAAGCGATGTCCAGAGATTCCTGAGAAGCTTGCTTTAATTCCCTTTTTTCTTCTGAGGGCACCAGCAATTTCCTCCCATTTAATTCATTCTCTGGGTCTCCTGGCATGGCCTGCTGTTGCCATGGCAGCAGGGACCAGCAATGCTGCTGAGGTTGGTGCACCCTGTGGCCCACTGCCCGTGGGCCTCTCAGCCTGGCCCAGGCAGCCCTGCCTGCATCATGGAGCCAGCACGCTGCCCACGCCCTCCCCCCGCAGCCCGCCCACCACCGCAGGACCAGGAGCCAACAGAAGCTTCAGGCAAGATTGATGCCCCTTGTTCCTCTATGAGATCCCAACAAATTAGAAAACCAAAAGCGCTCCCTAGAAAACCAAACCCCAAACCTTTGAACTCTGCTTTGCTAAAATTAAAATTGATCTTTCGTGCTTCTGAAACCACAAGCAGAAGTTTGGTTTTGACTGTGGGCTGTTTTCTTTGACCTCTTCTGTGCAGGAACTCATTCTTCAGCACCATGTTAGGGCGGCTCAGTGCTGGGAGGCTGGCATGCACGGGGGTGGTGGGGGTGATGGCAATGAAGACAGTATGCATCAAAATGCTAGTGTAAGTAAGCACGCTCAAAGCGAAAGGCTTTTCTACGCTCTTTACTGTTATTTATCATGCATTATTCATTATTACTGCATTCTCAGCACCTAGAACAGAGAGCACCTGGCACACAGTAGGTCATCAATACAGATTTGTTAAATTAATGAACATTCCCTGAGCTCTGTGTGCTAGATACTATAATAATTTAGACACATCTGTCTCAACTTTTATTATAGTATTGTAAAAATCTAAAAAAGTACTTAATTCCCTCTTAGCACTCACAAAGCACTCTCCTAAGCATTATACTTACATTAACGAAACTGATCCTCATGCCAACCTGGTAGCAAGTCAAATGGAGGCCCCTAAAAAGATTCATCCACGTCCTAACCTCTGAAAACTACAAGTGGGAATTTATTTGGAAAAAAGAACTTTGCAGATGTCCTTAAAGATTTTAGGATGAAATTGTCTTGGATTAGCTGAGCATATCCTAAATCCAATGACAGGTGTATTTCTAGGAGAGACAAGGCAGAGAAGAGGGAAAGGTCCATGTAGATTATGACAGAGAGCGCAAAGATCTTCCACAAGCCCACAACCACCCAGAGCCACCAGAGGCAGGCAGAGGAAAGGGAGAATTCTCTCCCAGACGTGTCCAAGAGACAGCAGCTCTCCAGCACTTTGATGGTAGACTTCATCCCTCCAAGGTTCTCACCAGAATAAGATTTTGTTTTAACTCATCAGTTTTTTTGCAGTGGTTGGTTATGGCAGCCTTTAGAAAACAATGCAAATCCTACCTGTTTGCCCAAAGAAACTAAGCACCAAAGATGAAATGACTTGACCAAGTTCACAATGTAAATGGCAGACAGAATCTGAACCCAAGCTATTTGGCATGACCTCCTTGCACTTAACAACTACATTCATCACCCCCCCCCCCGGGAGGGGCAGGAAGATATATATATCAGCTATTATGTGCTGTACACGTTAGATGCTGAGATACAGCTATAAACAGAAGAGAGAATGTATCTCATAAAGCTTCTGTGGGAATTGATAAGATGTTCAGAGAAGTGAGTAATTTACCCAAGGTCACACAGCTGGCGGAGTTGGGCTTTGAACTAGAAAACATGATTCCAGATCCTGCCCTCTACTCGCTGAAACAAAATGGGAGCCACTGGCCTAGGTGGACCTTGTACACTCTAACTAAAAGAAAGTGAGGAAGTACAGTGGTCTACAGCCGCTGTCCCCTTCCCTTTGAGCAAGGACTCTTTGTCAGTGGGCTTCGCTCAGGCAGCCCATGATGGTAGAGAGATGGTCCTGGAGCAGATCACAGTAGCCAACTGGCCTAAGGAGGACCAGAGACAGAGACTCTCATCTGCCTCTGCTGTGGTGGCCCCACATCTGGGCACAACACCAGGGGCTGGTGGATATTGACTTTGACCCCGCAGACTGAAGGCGGGCTAAGACATCTGACCCAACCCTGCCAGCACCAGGGGCAGATCTGCTCCTAAATTTGCCACAGAATAATCTGAATTCCACCTGGAGAACAAAATGACTTATTAAGTGAAACCAGATGTCATTCTGCAGGTCCAAGGGCAAAAGCTCCGAGTGGCGCCTCTGCACTGTCGATGAGCAGAGATGTTGTGTCCTGGGACTTCCGACACCTAAAGACAAACACATTTAAGAGGATGAAGGTGCCAGAATGAGCTGGAAATGTGTTTTTAATTTTTTTCTTCCTTAGAGGAAAAAAAAAATATATATATATATATACATATATATATATGCAAAAAGAGGGAAAAAAGCTTAACCTGGACTAATGTGGTATAATTTCCTTTTTTGAATTGAATTTTAACTTATTTAACTGCAAAAGCAAAGACAGCCAAGGAGCTGACTGAGGGGGATAAAAGAATGAAAAAGTGAAGATTAGAAAAAGTAGAGACAAAATAGGGAAATTATTCCATTAAAAAAAGGAGAAACGGGGGAGGAAGTGACAAGGGACGATGTATAAGATAAGAGGAAATGTAAGGGAGAAACGAAAGTCAAGATGGGTGACCAGAGGACACATAGGCCAGAAAGATGGCTATTTCAGTGTCATTCTCCCAGTGACCTTCCACCTGGGGCTCCGGCACCCCTCCCCCCGGCCGCCGCTCAGGGGACTCTCTATCGGTCTATTCAAGACACAGGAGACGATCAGTTTACAAGAAGAGAGGAAGCAGAGGAAGAGGAAAGAAAGCAGACAAATTACTAAATGAGGAAGCCAATTATCCAGTGCACCGTACTTCAAGCTGTCACAGGCTGCTACTCCTCAGGCACCTCTGGGCAAAGCGGGACTTGGCGCTGGAGGCTCCGCTGCCATCTGGCCTCTCCAAGGAGACCATCTAGACAGACTTCCCCTCGCACGCTCACATCAGATCGCCAGCATCCTGGCTGAGAGCTTTCCAACCCGGAGACCAGTATCACAGTATCACCACATCACAAAGGCAGACGAGGTCTCCAAATAAAGCCGCCCAGGAACCACTTGGGTTTCCTATTTGGACAACTACAGGGTTTCTTCGGAGCCTTCGCCGACTTCTCTAACAGCACCAAGTGTAAAAAGCCAAGAGCAATAGATTTGCTTCGGTCAGGAAGCAGAGGATGGCAGAGAGGGAAAAAAGATCTTTCCCGGCTGCCAAAGACTAGAACATGGAAAGCAGCTCGGCACGCAATATCTTCATTTGTGAAGAATTCTTTCACATAAAACCCTCACAAACACTGGTGCTGAACAAAGTAAATACCACCTAATCTAGCTCCACGGGCTAGCATGGGCACGGCTGTGCAACAGGAGCTCTAATCATTGGATATGGGGAGCGGAGGGCAGAGAAAGGGCAGACAGGAAGGAGATCAAAATGCATGGAAAAGAATCCTGCTAGTCAGTGGCAGATTCCACTTTGCAAGAAACATGAATTACAGAAAAGAGCTGGGGCACAAGGTGAGTAGCAGCACCCCAGTTATATAACACCTCTACCCTGAGCAAACAGCCAAACAAACACCAGCTGGGAGACCTCTGAGAAGTTCAAATTTCTGATACACTATGCTTTCTTGTCCCCTGAATATAGTGACACGGCTGGCAAACAACCCTAAAAAAAGGAAAATGTCGGGTTTGTGATGAGGTTAGTTGGGGGACAAAGGATGCTGACCTGTCAGTGATTGCCACCACCCCAGGTCCCTCTGAAAGTAAATCCCCTCACCAGCATCCTGCTGAATTCTGTAAACGCCTCTGCTCCTCCAGGAGAGCAATGACTGTCACTCTGAAAAACACCGATCGCATCCAGGGTACCCACCTTCTTGCTCCACTGTTTAAAAATGATTAGCCACTGTGACGGTCTCTATAATAATGTTTCTTGGGCAGGATCTGTGGGCTCCCACATCAGTCACCAGGAACATGGTGATGGTGCAGATTGCTAGACAGAAGTTTCTTAGGTGTGGGGCTCTGCTGGAGATCCTCGTGCCCTCTAAAGTTCAAAAACTACTCTTCTGTTGCGTGCTATATACGGAATGTACTTGCTTCTTCCCCTCCATCCATTATAATCATCACATGAGGCACCCACCAGGTTTGATGCTAAAGGTGTGACTGCCAGACTGGTTGGCCGTGCCTCAGGTCAGGTCCCCACAGCTGTTCCTGCCTCTACAGCTGCGAGAACCTGACCTGGGAGGCAGCCATAAGACTGTTGTTCGTGCTATGCCCATGTTATACCAACGTGTTCCGTGTCAAAGAAAACACAGTGGCTCTGAATTACATTGATGCCAATACCTTCCTTCCGGTGATATGGACGAGAAATTCTGCTGGGTTCCGAACAGACATTGATAAACTTTATCAGTGCCTCTCTGCACTAAGAGGCAGTTTCCTTCTCTCATTCCTGAGATTTCCCAGCTGGCTTTTGTTTTTGTGTGGCATCCTGTAAGCCTCCGGTCGGCCTTCCTCCTGCTGTCTAACTGTGTATGAGTTGGAGATTCCTTTCCCATCCTGTCCCAGGTTCATGGTTTCCATTCCTCTTTTCTGAAATGGCACCCTTGATCTTTACCACCATCCCCCCGTATCTTCCCAGTGACCACAACTTTTAAATAAGAATGAAACAAATTCCTTGTCTGAGTTTTGAATGTACTTTAGCTCAACAAATGAAATAGGCAAAAGAAACTCCAAGGATTCTATGTCAGCCCTAAAGCATGCTCCTGAGTACTGGTTTCTTCCTAGACAACTACAGGGCCGGGAACAGCAGAGACCATGGAAGGATCTAGAGGTGGCAACAATGCTGTTTCTGCTCTGCTGACTCCACTTCAACAGAATGGAATGGACCAGAAGGAAATCCTGTCTGATAACTATGAGCAGATCCTACTGCTCAGTATCCAACAACTGAGTTCCTGTGAGATGGGAAGTGCGCGTGCCATCAGTCAAGGTGCACAGCAAGTTCACCATGGGAAAGAACTTCCTGGTCCTACCATCAAATATCATCTATCTCTGACCACTCGGATTTGGGGTAAAGCTGCCTATCATACTGGTTTTCTTTTCTTCCTTCTCTCCATTCCTTCCTTTACTATCTTTCACTTTTTTTCACATTTCTTTTCAAACCGTGTTCCACGGTTGTGTTCAATGTGTGCCCGTTCTACCCTCCTGCCTTTAGAATGGGATGTTGTTTCAAGAAAAATAAACAATAAGGACCAAAAGCTTGAAAGCCACAAGCCTAACACAATAGTTTCCGTGGGGTTTCAGGTGCTTGAGCCAAGGCAGAAGACAAATACAGAAAAAAGAGAGAGGAAGTCATTCGACCTCAACATTGCTCACTGTGGACATCAGGTTGGCTTGAAATCTACTGAAAGATTATGTGGGCTCTGGAAGCCATCAATACTGGGGCCAGAGTGGGGCGGGCTGGAGAAATGCCTTTTTCAGGGAGATATTCTCATTCTCTCTCTCTCTCTTTCCCCTTTCCTCCCTCCTTCCT
Source organism: Hystrix cristata (assembly GCA_004026905.1). NCBI lineage: Eukaryota > Metazoa > Chordata > Mammalia > Rodentia > Hystricidae > Hystrix > Hystrix cristata. Next base: position 44,483 of record PVJO010014347.1, read on the forward strand.
TCCTCCTCCCTCCTTCCTTCCTTCCTTCCTTTTTCCTGCCTTTGTAGTACTGGAGATTGAAGCCACCGAGCTACATTCCCAGCCTTTTTCTTTTGAGGCAGAATCTCACTAAGTTCCTCAGTTGCTCAGGCTGGCTTTGAACTTGCAATCCTCCTGCCTTAACTTCTAGATCGCCTGGCTTTTCTGTGTTTGTGGTTTATGTAAGATGATCGCTCAGAATATTCTCAGCAGCCGATACAAGCAATAAGGAAGACCAAGATCTGAGATTAGCAACCCGGGCTAAGCCAGAGACTTCACAGATGGACTCTGTGATCATCTTTAACTACCTCAACTGGTCACCCCTGTGGCTCATTGTGGACAGCAACATTTCTGACTTCTGTGAGTGGCCGGTGGATAGACTCATGAATCTCCTCGATTGAAACAAAACCAGGGAGCTCCCATAAAACTAGGGTGTACCGGTTCTCGACAGGAATCAGGCTTGCCTTGGGGGTCAGTGTGCATTCCTCCCAGTCTATAAAGGGGACTCTGAGTTTTTAGAAAATCTGGCCAATTGTAGGTGTTGGTGTTGAAGTTTTCTACAAAACAATTTAAAAGGCACCAAAATGTGTATGAGGTAAGGGCTTTCACCATTGTGGGCATATATGAAAAACATCCCAACTACTCAAGAGGCTGAGGTAGGAGGATTGCAAGTTTGAGGCTACCCCGAACACCTTAATACAAAATGATGGGATCTTCATCATCTTCATCTTCATCCTACTCTGTAGCCGGCATCATGTGCTATGGACACTACCTCACTGGTCCTCATAGTACACCTGCAGTGTAGATACTGTCATTATCAGCATGTTACAGGTAATAAGCCTGCGCTCAACATTTTACATCGATGCCCTAGTATGCCCTAGTATCACACCTGGTACGTGACAGAGCTAGGCCTCAAAGTGGTCTTTAACTCCAGAGGCTGAGCACTTAATCAGCAGGGAGAGGAGGATGTCTTAGTTCAGTTTACTCAGGGTGCCCCGAGGTACAACAGAGAAAAACCCAGGAAGACGTGAGTACTTGATCTTCATAAAGAGCCAAGGCAAGCCAGATCTAGTGGCATGGAAATTTTTATACATGGAGTTTGAGATTTCCACATACAAGGTGAGAAACTTATGAGTACATGGGTTATTTATTGAATCCCAACAAAAAAAATCTCATACATTTCTTTAGCAACAAAATACTGGGAGGGTCTCTCTTTGAAGGTCGCTATGCCTGGGAAGGAATATGAAAGGCAAATAAAAACATGAGAAGGTGCTATGCTGGGGAAATGGTTTGAGTGTGTCCCCCAGGGCTCCTGTGCTAGAAGCCTGTTCCCCACTCTAGCAGTGTGGAGGTGGCAGAACTGTTAAGAGGTAGAACGAGTGGAAGGTGATCGGGTCCTGAGGGTCCTGCCCTTACATAGACTGAGTTAGTTCTCTGGAGAACAGGCGGATGGATATAAAGGCAGGTCACCCTGCAAGCCTGGTCCTTTCTGCAAGTGGGTATCCCTTTCCTCTTTGTGATGTGACTCAGGTGGGGGCCCTTGCCAGGACGCCAGTGTCGTGCTCTTGAGCCTCAAGAACTACAAGCTAAACAAACCTCTTTATCAGGTACCCAGCCCCCATGTATCTTGTCATAGCAATACAGACAAGATTGAGACAGAAGGGTAATAACAGGTTCCCCTGGAACTCAAAGGTTTGTTACAATAAACCTAGTTGCCTAACAGAAGTCTATCAACGATGACTGCAGATGGGAAAACTGGTAATAACACATTCCCTGGTGTCATCCTTGAGAATGTGAAAATGGGATGGTTAGAAGTGACCACAGAAGAGAGTTCTTAGTAATAGTAAAATAAAATCTGCAAATACACCATTAATAGCAATTTTTTTTTTTTTTACCAGTACTGGGGATTGAACCCAGAACCTTCACACTGAGTTACAACACTAGCCCTTCCTTTTTTTTTTTTTTTTAATTTTGAGACAGGGTCTTGCTAAGTTGCCCAGGCTGGACTCAAACACGCAAGCTCCTTCCTCAGTCTCCCAGAGTGCCAGAATAAAAAACAGTTCCACTATACCTAGCTGTACCCTAATCTTCTGAAAAACCAAGTAAAGGGAAATACTGCCATTGCCAATGCCCTCTGCCCTGTCTCTTTAGCACCAAGCTCGCCGGATTAGGGACACCCGTTTTGTCATCTATAGGGATGGTAAATACTAAAGAAGGCTTTGAACATTAGAAGGACGTCAGTGATGGATTATTAACTCAGTCCCCAGATGGTCTGCAGAGCTAATGTTGGGCAGCACAGGGCACTGAAGAGGTTAAAACAGCTTGACAGAGAATTTCTTAGGTTGACCAGAGATTATCTAAGAGATTGGCTCCTTCTAAATCTAACAACAGAGGCACAGTTTGCACTCAAGAGTCAGTGAGGAGGCTCCCACTGATGGAGGCTCCAGCCTCAGCCCAGCTGGACAGGAAAACCAATCCCATATCACACAAAGGAGCTTCCCGCCACCAGGAGTGTCCCCACAGGACACGCAGTGACCACACACAAGCAGATTTCGGTTTGCAGGGTGATACACCATCTTATTCTGTGCTACTATAACAAAACATCACAGGCTAATTGATTCAGAAACAATAGAAATTTATTTCTCGCTCTTCTGGAGACTGAAGTTGAAGACCAAGGCGCCAACAGGTTTTGTGTCTGGTGTGGGCTGCTCTCTGCTTCCAAGGTGGTATTTTACTGTTGCACCCTACCAAGCAAAGGCATGTTGTGCCCTTACTCGGGAGAAAGGCTGGAAAGGGTGAACTTGCTCCTTAAAGTCCTTTTATTAGGCACTAATAGATTCATGAGGGCAGAGCACTCAAGGCCTAAGCATCTCTTAACAGTCTTCCTCTTGTTCTGCTGCATCAGGGATTAAGTTTCAACATAGGAATTTTAGGGAACACATTCAGACCACAGAACACGAACACACACAGATACACACAGCGCATGCAAGCAAGCAGCTGTGCCGCCTGCATCCTCCAGAGAACAGGTGAAAGGCAGCCCAGGGCTGGAAGAAAGCCGGCCGGGGCACGCGGGGGCTGAAAGCCACAGTCCTCTAATCTGAGGCTTCCTCTACGCTTTGCTCACAGTGAGTCCACATCCTGCCCACACCCCCATGTACCTATAAAGACGCACGCTCCCTGAGCCACGTGGACCATCCTGCAGACATTACCAGGAGTCAACTGTTTTTCTCCAAGAACCCTAGCCTTGGAGGAACCATTTTTTCTTAGAAATTTTCTTCTTTTGCCCCTTCCCTGTGCAGTCAATTTATGGTACAGTACATGGTCAATTGTCAAAGTTTAAAACCATGTTAGCGAGGAGTGCCAAGCACATCAGGACATCAGCCTTCCTCCAGATGGGTAATTAATGAAATTAAGTTCACACAGTTGCCAAGGAGCTGGGTACAGGGATACGCTTCATAGCACTGCTGGTCAAGGCAGAGAATTGGAAACAACCAAAATGCCCACCAAGAGGAACACAGCCCAGTGAAGTATGGTGCAGCCAATTCAAGGGACCTGTCAAAAGAAAGAAGACAGATCCAGACAGACCAATGTGCAAAGGTCTCCAGGGCATTTTGCTGAATGACAAAAGCAAGTGTCAGAATAATACTTACTATGCAATTTATATATCATCATTCCTCACCAAGAAACAAAATTAAGTTTTATATATCTTGTATTTACTTGTAAATCAGGCAAATTGAAAACCTAAGATTCGGACTGGGGATTTAGCTCAGTGGAGCTTGCCTAGCAAGCACAAGGCCCTGAGTTTGATCCCCAGCACCCCACCCCACCCCCCCAAAAAAAGAAAAGAAAACCTAAGATGCGCTGGAGAGCAAGTGGGGATCCTGGAATTTGGGCTAGTGGCTAAAGACTTCAGTCTTACATGAAATTTTCTGATTTTGACATCTGGCATGGTGCCACAAGCTTGTAATTCCAGCTACTTAGGAGACTGTGGCAGGAGGATCCAAAGTTTGAGGTCAGCCCAGACAACTTAGCAAGACTATCGCAAAATTTTTTTAAAGTCTGGTTTTGTTTATAAGATCAATGTTTGCA
>PVJO010014348.1:0-48585 GCA_004026905.1 Hystrix cristata
CATTTTCCCTTGTATCTCCTATGTATAGCCTTTAATTCTCAAAAGAAGCAAATGAGTTAGGAAATAATTATTCCCATTTTAGGGATAATAAAATGAAGTTCAAAAGAGTTAGATAACTTGCTCAAGGTCACACAGTGAATGACAACAAAAGTAGGATTTATACATTACCTATCTTGATTTCAAAGCAGTATGTGTACAATACACCTATGTTGTGAAGTGAAAAATACTTTTTAAGCAGAATATTATGTTCTGGGTGTAGATGTGCCAAATTTAGCAAATAAAGATATAAGGCTTCTGTTAAATATTGAATGGGTTATTATATGGAACATAGCTAAAAAATTATATGAAATTTACATTTCACAGGGCAGCCCATGTTTGATCTGTCGGTCCCATCTGGTTGGTGCATAGTGAGAACATATCTTACCCTCACTAGTTTTCCTGTTTTCCCTCTATAGTCATACTGGTGGCTTCTGTGGCTTTAAGTAGTTCAGTAATGCATTTCAGTGTTTTCCACACCAGAGCCTTAGCTGAGGGAAGTGAGGCAGCATCAGGAAGCTGCTGAAGAGCCCACATGGCCTCTGTAAGCTCAGGATTTTGGGATAGGTTACCCTGTAAACCCTTCTCTCCTGGAAGTGGTGTGTTGGTAAATGTTTAGTAATGGGCTCTACAGCAGAAAAAAATGAAGTGATTTGTGGTGTGTGTCTTTTGTGGTGTGAGTATTCCTACCATATCTGACTCATGAAATTGAACCTGATGTCGTTGAACCTGAAATTAGGAAGACATATATATGTACGGTAGGTTTGGGGGAGCCTGTTTTTGCCAGTTCCAGTCCACCACTGTCATGGGGATTTCTTTTTTATGTACAGGCAACTCAAGCCTACATAAATAACAACTAAAGTTTTAAGAAAAATATCTACTGCTGTGGTATTTTCTAAAATAAAACATGGGGCTGTGGAGAAAAAGGAACCCTTCTCCACTGTTGGTGGGAATGTAGACTGGTGCAACTGCTATGGAAATCATTGTGGAGATTCCTCAGGGAACTAGGACTAGAGATTCCATTTGACCCAGCTATTCCACTTCTTGGTATCTTCCCAAAAGAATTAAAAGCATCATACCGCAGCAACATATGCATGCCCTTGTTTATAGCAGCACAGTTTGTAATAGCTAAATCTTGGAAGCAGCCCAAATGCCCATCAACAGCAGAATGGATAAAGAAAATGTGGTTTTTTTGTACAATGGAGTACTACTGTGCCATAAAGAATGATAAGCTTGAGCTATTTCTAGGTAAATGGATGCATCTTGAGACCATACTCTTAAGTGAAATAAATCGGACATACATGTTTAAATACTGCATAGTTTCTCTGGCGTGAGAAACTGAAGTGTATATAAAGACTAAAATGTATTATATTGGGAAAGGGAAGAAAATGTCCAAATGGGAAAGGGAACAAGGGAGGGGGAAAGGAACAGAGGGACAAGAGAAATAAGAAATGGAGGAAAAAATGGAAACAAAGCTTTTGTAGATAGGGAGGGAGGAGGGGGCGAGGGGAGGGGAATGGGAAAAAAAGAAGCAACAAGATGTGTCACGTACAAGTACAAATCCCCTATGATGAATGTTATCACTATGTACACCTAAAATGTACCATTAAAATAAAATTTAAAAAAAACAGTTTACCAACACCCTCTTAAAAAAAATGAAAAATTTAAAAGATAGTTTTCTACGTGGGTAATACCACTGACCAAACTTTTCCCTCACCTCAATTCAAAGTCTGAAGTTCTGCTTTCATTGTGTTTAAAAGGCAAGTTTATCATCAGTCCTGTTGAATTTCCAACACGCTCACACACTTCTTCTGAAGGCAGGCTTTGTCGCCAGGCCAGCATGATCTCCTGCACTTTTGATGCTAAGCTGCCACGCGGTACATGGTAGGCGTGATTTTTTTTTTTTTTTTCAAATGTTCACTATGTCGCCTATTTCTGAGCTGGTGTGTTGAACAGATGTATCTGTGGGTAGGCAAGAGGCTGTGGAGAATAAGTTTCTATTCCTATGTTTGGATAAGCAGTCAAGAAAGACCTCTCTATGTACAGCCAGTTTGACCCTCTCAATTCAGATCAAGTCCTTAGTGGCCTCACTGGGCAGGAAACCCCAATAGTAGATAAGAGCAGGCCCCTTGGAGGGACGCAGTTCTGAAGTGACCTCTTTCCACTGTATGAGCTGGGGGATGAAGTTAAGGTTGTAAAACTGGGCCAGTAATATTATCTGCCTTGAGTGGAAGGACTTCATCATAATGAGTATTAACTCTAGGTAGTACTAATGCTATAACTATTGTCATCACTGTAATTAATCTTATTACTATTTAGTAAATGGCCTTATCTCCATGGTATAAGTCCAGCAAGTACTTCCCAGTCTACAGAAAGTATTTCTATTTTATTATTTTCAACCATAGTATATTAAAAAAATTTTAAAAATTTGAATTCGATGTTAAATTTTTAAACAAATCTCAGAAATAAAAGTGGTCTTCCAAGATTGTGAGAGTGTTTGCGAATCATTATAATTTCAGGAGGAAAAAAAAATTAGTCAGCATTTTTGAGTCTCACAGAAAAGCTAAGCAGCCGTTGGCATCTACCTAGCCAGGGCTAGCTCTCAGAGGGACAGAGAGAGCCGTCGTGCCCTCCGTTGCTCTTTGCGGTCCTCCTCTCTTTCATCAGCTTCCAGTCAGTCATTCATCTGACAGCCCGTCCATCAAGATGTGATTTTTCAAAAAGTTAAAATCGTTAACTTAAATCGTCAAATAAAGAATGAACATGTCAAATTTATTAACTTATTACTGAAGGAACCAATGAACTAATAAAGCTGGTTCTAAGAGCCTTTGAAGAAATGGGTATTTACAGGCATTTAAAAAAATCAGCATGTGTTATGTACATGTACTAATTTCCTACAGTGAATGTAGTCATTATGCAAACATTATGCAGTACTGCAAACATGTACTAATAAAAGTAAAAAAAATCAGCATTAAAAATTTCAGCTAAATAGACAAAAAACTGATTAATGTCCTATAAGGTAATAAGACCATAACCTAACCTTTGGGGTGATTTTTCCTGCTAAACAGAAATCTACAAATTAACATGTAACTTCACAGTGTCTGGGTGCTAGTCAAATAGTAAATAGCAAAGTCAAGCACAGATTCCTTTTCTAGAGAATTAATAGTCCTTGGGGAGGCCCATTTAGAATGTTCCATGGTGAAACCATAATGTTAAATAAAATAAATCAAACTCACAAGATTAAATATGGCGTAACTTCTCTTATGAGAGAAACCCAAAGTACAAATTATTTAAAGAACAAAAGACAGACAGTAAGAAATAAGAGGAGAGATCTTGGTAAATGGGATGAGGATCTTGAGATGGAGGGAGGAGAGGAGAATTGGAGTAAAAAGATAAATTGTGTACTTGTACCTGCTCCCCACAATGAGTGTAATCATTGTGTACTATACATATGAACTAATAAAAAATTATATGAAAAAAATATTTCATGGAGCTTGGGAGTGTAGCTCAGTGGCAGAGCAGTTGGGCCCCTAGTACACCCCCAGCCCCAGGGGGATTAAATGTCCCAACATTTTGCCTGTTTTCAAGTTTAGATGAGGCTGGAGATTTAGCTCAGTTGTAGAGCACTTGCCTAGCAAGCACGAGGCCCTGCGTTCAATCCCCAGCATCCCCCAAAAAAGTATTAGATAATTTTTATTAACATATCTCTCCATTCACATATTTAGTATACCTTTATTAATATCTATATGCCCCAGGGATGTAGAGATAAAGACATAGTCCCTGTCTTCAAGGAATTCATAACCTAATGAGAAAGACAAACATGCAAGATAAAAATTAGACTACCAAGTAATAAAGCATATTCCCCTCCCAGGCGCCCGAAGTTCCCTCGTGACAGAGGCCTTCCCAGCGCCTAGTCTTTACCTATCACCATTTTCTCCACTCACATTGAAACACATCTCTTGGAGCCCAGATAGATACATAGATAATTTGATAGGTAGATGGTTCCTCTTTTAGGTAATATATACCTACTTTTTTTTTTTTTTGGTGCTGGGGATTGAACTCAGGGGCTTGCGCTTGCTAGGCAAGCACTCTAACCACTGAGCTAAATCCCCAGCCCTTAGGTAATATATAAATCGAGGTAAATAAGAATCTTCGACACTCTGCCCGGTGGAGTATATCACACGGCAGTCTCAAGACTGTTCGGGAAGAGATAGGTGGAGCCGGAAAGCGTTGACTTCTTTTTTGTCACTCCTGCATTTACTGTATATGGGTGACTCTGGATGTAATTACTAATTAAATAGCCTTTGTATGTCATAAGCACCCTAGAAAGACATTTGTTTCCAAATCAATGGAGCAGGAGAGGCCTTTGTGCAGTTTTACTTTGGGACTCTAGTCTTATGAATGTGGCAGACTTTTTTTTTCTGGGTCAGGAGTACCGTACCTGTCTGAGGGCACCCAAACCACCTTACCTTTCTCTTAGGTGAGGCTTCTGCTTCAGGTAGCAGCTGACCTGGCTGACTTCAATTTTACCTATTCTGCTTCCACCAGGAGTTATGTTTTCCTCTCTTGCCATGGTCACCAGTGTTTCATCTCCCTGAGAACACACAGTGATTTCCTATCTCTGCATTTAATTCTCCCTAGCAGAGCCACAGAGAGTAGGAGTCATTTCAGTTCCTGTCCTTATGAGTCCAATTTAGTAAATATTTAATTAGCAATTATCAATGTAAGGAAATTCAGTGGAAGCTATAGAGCATGGAGAAAAGCACAGGTCCCCACCAAGAGCCCAGTGGAGAAGACAGAAACACGACATAATTCTAAAGAAGTGATCCTTAATCTTGGCCACACGTTAGGATCATCTAGGGAACGGAGGCACATCCCAGTGCCCAGGCTGCACTCGAGGCTAGTTAAAGTAGAATCACAGAGGGTGGGTTCCAGGCATGGGTATGTTTCTAAAGCTCCCTGGGAAATTCCAGTGCACTGGTAAGCAAGAGCAAAACAAAGTTGGAAAATGCAGCAGCAAAGGACTAGCAGGGTGCTGAAGTGACAAGAGCACCACGAGCATTCTGGATAGGCTAATATTCTGTGTGCGCCATCTGACCGCATTTAGCCCGTAAGTGTGGAAAGTATAGCCCGTCATTGTAAACAGGAAAAATGGAGCTCAGTTTGATTGTAGAGCGTTTAGAAACTGTATACTCTATGAGGTATGGTCTGAAAGGAATTGTCTCTAAGAAGAAAAGGCCCCGTCAAAAGATCAGCCCAGAAAGATGGCCCCCAAATTCATTCTCCATGTTATTTCTCTTCCCTAGAATTTTTTTTTGTTCCTACCTTTCTAAATAAGTCTTCCTCCAACCTCAGCTCAAACCTCAGCTTTGTAAAATCTTCCCTACCCCAGTTAAAATTGGGTCTTTATTTTTCTGTTTCTCAGCTCCTTGTAAACACTACTGTTTTCAGCAGTTAACTATAATTATTATCAAATTTAGTTATAATACAGTAGGCTGCTTATTTTAAGTTTTGTAAGCTTCCTTATCTGTTCCCTAGTATTAGCCCCGCTTCTTGGTTTATTTATTTCTTTTATTTTTTTGGATGCCGGGGATCGAACTCAGGGCCTTGCACTTGCTAGGCAAGCGCTGTACCACTGAGCTAAATCCCCAGCCCGCCTCGCTCAGTTTTTGAACATCAGGATCCTCTGCTGTCCAGTGGCTGGAGAGGTCAGCACAGCACCAGTGTAAAGCAGCTGGAGCAAAGCATGGAAGGAGGCCTCACAGGGCCTTAGTTGTAGCTTGAGTTTCCTTCTCAGAGTTTTGCAGTGAGAGAGGAAATGAAAGTTCACAGGTTTAAAGTGTGCGTATGGACTAAGGAAAAGTGCCACCAGCTCGTTTTATGTAGGCCCCGCCATCAAAAAAAAGTTGAGAACAGCTTTCTATGTGGGAAAATTGCCTGTCTGTTTTATTTTAAAGTCTTTTGTTTTTCAAAAGTGTTTCTGTTCTTTGGAATTTTACAGGTTTTGCACAAAGAAAAGTGAAAAGATTTTTTCAGTTTTATAAGTGAGGGTCCTGCATTCCAGGTTTTCTAAGGCAATACTAATCTTAGAGCTTATGTCTTGTGTTCTTATTTTTGTTTTGTTTTTTTGGTCCTATTTTCACAATGTTTATTCAAGTTTTTTTTTTTTTAATATGGAAAGTATGGTTGCTGTCTTAGAATTACCTATCATTTGGCAGCATGCTTAAAGGACCTTTTAGTAGACAGAATGTCAAATTATTTTACATTTTTCTTTGAGAGTTCAGGTAGGGCTTTCCACATGGACAAACGAACCCAGAGATAATGTGGATCTGGTATTTAGTACATTGCCCTGAACTCCAGACTTCTGTTGAATTTAGTTTCTTGGTGAAGACACTATGTAAGTATCACAAATCAAGGGAAAAAAAATCTTTCTAGGAAAAAATGGGTTTGTAAGAACTATTCTTTCATTAAGAACCTTTCTTCAATCTTGCCTCTCACACCAGAAGTGTCTCTTAATAAAGTCCACAGAAGCCCACCAAGCGCCTGCAATGGAGCAATGTTGTCGTGTGCCGCAGGCCAGGTAGATGAACCACATAATGGCTGTAACCCCAACTGGGCTTTTTACTTTTATTGGGTAAAATTTTGAAAATACCCATGTTTATCTCTTACCTTAATTACCATAGTTGTTATGGTTATTATGGATTCAATTGTTATGGTTTCTCTTTCTACTTAATGGATTCAGACCATCATTAAGACCATTATTAAGTTTTAATAATCCAACCGTGAGCAAAATCGCCTAAGTTTTAATTGGATGAACCACAATTATGCAATCTTTTTTCTCACTCAAAGAGTGTAATTTTTTTCCTCACTGAGTAGTACAGAAAGTGTAAAATAAAGGTTAAGTTTACTTAGATAATATTATTTTTACATCTAAGCATCATTAGCTTTTTAAAGTTGCTGAGTAATGTTAACAGTTACATTTTGTTGTTTTTAATCACCTAACTGTCCTAAGGTCTGTAGTAATCTGCTTACATCCCTAGGGGACACCTTGTATGTTCTTCAGTGTTATTTTATCAAACAGGAACATAATGGCATCAAAATATATGTTGCTGGTGGGTGGCACACTGTTAATACATGGACTGTATCATTTTTTTGTAAAAAGCAGGCTATATATATGTGTCATGAAGTAGGAGCTACTTTTGCCTTATGTGGCTGCAGTGTGCTTGTTCTGTGTGTTATCATAAAGCTTCTATAATAGAAAGTGTGCAGTCAGCCTTCTCCCAGGAGCCAGCCGGTCTGTACTCAGACTCCTGTTAAGTAGCTGTTTCTGCAGCTGACATCTGTGTGTTTCCTCTGCTCAAGCTTTCTGTCTTGTAGCCTTATTACATTCCTATTATGACAATTACGAACTTCTCACATACTTGCCAGAATTCCAACAGTTTTTCAGCTGGTGGTAATGCCTGTACCATAAACCAGATTCGAGCTTGCTGCCCTCATTGATTTTCCCAGTGGGTGAAGAAAACAATGGCATGTATAGGAATGGGGCTTGGTATGCATTCTGCTATATCCGACTAAGGATCAGGAGATGTTGAGGCCAGAGCGAGGCTGAGCTCATTCTAAAATGAAAAAGAAATGGGGCCAGAACGTTTTTCTGGACAATAGTTATGTTTTCCACTAGATCCACAAGTCTTTCTCATTGACAAATGGCAACCAACTAAGTATCAGATGAGACTGTCTTAATAGTCAGCCTGTTTGATACCATTTTAACAGGAGGCCTCATTCTTCTTTCCTTATCCAGAACTAAGAGGAAAAAAGTGAATATGGTTTTTGCTCACAGAATGGATAACAACAAGCCACCTTTGGTTGTTCCTGCGCTTCTGGTGCCCCTGCAGAACCACAGCTGCACCGAACCAGCTATGACGCTGCCGAGCCGGGACCTGGTGCAGTTCTATGAGGAGCGTCGGCAGATGAGCAACAGAACAGACCTCGAGTACGGACTGAAACCCGGGGAAGTGGCCACGGCCAGCATCTTCTTTGGGACTCTGTGGTTGTTTTCTGTCTTCGGCAATTCCCTGGTTTGTTTGGTCATCCACAGGAGTAGGAGGACTCAGTCTACCACTAACTACTTTGTGGTCTCCATGGCGTGTGCCGATCTTCTCATCAGTGTGGCCAGCACTCCGTTTGTCCTGCTGCAGTTCACCACTGGAAGGTGGACACTTGGTAGTGCGATGTGCAAGATCGTGCGATACTTTCAGTATCTCACTCCGGGTGTTCAGATCTATGTTCTTCTCTCCATCTGCATAGACCGGTTCTACACCATTGTATACCCACTGAGCTTCAAGGTGTCCAGAGAAAAGGCCAAGAAAATGATCGCAGCATCCTGGATCTTGGACGCAGCCTTTGTGACCCCTGTGCTCTTTTTCTATGGCTCCAGCTGGGACAGCCACTGTAACTATTTCCTCCCTCCCTCCTGGGAAGGGGCTGCCTATACTGTCATCCACTTCTTAGTGGGCTTTGTGATCCCATCTGTCCTCATAATCTTGTTTTACCAGAAAGTCATAAAGTATATTTGGAGAATAGGCTCTGACGGTCGAACAGTGAGGAGGACAATGAACATTGTCCCAAGGACAAAAGTGAAAACGATCAAGATGTTCCTTATTTTAAATCTCTTGTTTTTGTTCTCCTGGCTGCCTTTTCATGTAGCTCAGCTCTGGCACCCCCATGAACAAGACTATAAGAAAAGTTCCCTTGTCTTTGCAGCTATCACGTGGATATCCTTTAGTTCTTCAGCCTCTAAACCTACGTTGTACTCAATTTATAATGCCAATTTTAGGAGGGGGATGAAAGAGACTTTTTGCATGTCCTCGATGAAATGTTATCGAAGCAATGCCTATACCATCACAACAAGTTCAAGGATGGCCAAAAAAAACTATGTTGGCATTTCAGAAATCCCCCCCGTGGCCGTAACTACAACCAAAGACTCCGTCTATGATTCATTTGACAGAGAAGCCAAGGAAAAGAAGCTTGCTTGGCCCATTAACGCAAATCCACCAAATACTTTTGTCTAATTCTCAGAATTCTTTCACTTACTGTTATGCACTGGAGAGTAAAAAAAATACTTTAACTATAAAAACAGGTTATTTACATATTTTTTACTCAACTTTTTGAGTTATTTTGTAAAATGCATTCACTTGTTGATTATAGTTTTTGTGACTCAAATACTAGTTGCTTTTTGTTTTAGGAAAAGCATTCACCTTAACTATAGTCATCATTTTACTATATTAGTTAAGGCACATAAAAAATTCTTTTCTACTTTTATTGACCATTAGGTCTGAAAAGTGTAAAACATACACAGTCTTTGGTTAATGATTCCACCCTGTTTTATTCTGTTTCCTTTTTCTTCTCTCTACTGAATTTTTATAACTATGGGCTTCTGTTTCAGTGAAATCCTCCATGTCATACATTTCAGGAACATGTAGTTCTTTAAGCATTTACAGGGAGTTAATACTGTGTATGTTTTCACATGACTTCTTCCAAGTAATCACAGGCCCAGTCTGCTGTGGAAGGTAATTGATATATTGGAATATATTGGAACTTATTGGGAAGTCTCCTGTAATTGGTTTTTAATCAGGATTCCTAGTGAAAAAATGCTTACGGTGTTGCTGAGACTTCTCTCCTTCACTTGATTTCATCCTTCCTTCATCCAAGCTACTGGTGAGGGCCTGAAAATTCTGAATTCAGTGTGATGTTTTCCTCACATCTGTGTCCCATCTAGGCTGCCTCACCTTCCTTCTCTGAGTTACACACAAACAGATGCACAAGTACCCGAGGTAGGCATGCCCAGAAAATATCAAAGGGAGGCAACAGATGCTATTTCTTGTGCTCTGGGATTCAGTGATCTTCAGCTGCCCTGCCCTGTCACCATCTACCAGGACAGAAAAGACAAGGACTGTCTTCTCCTTTCTCCTGGAAACTCAGACACAAGTTCCTTCCTCCAGCCAAGCTTCCTTCCCTTCATCTCTCTCCAGGTGGAGCATGATACCCCAGCCAAACTCACACCCTTCATCGCCTATGATAAACTGAGACTTTTTTCTCTGGTTCCCAAGTCTCTATTATTTCAATTTTAGGACTGGTGCATTTAGGAAATGTTTTCTATTGAACAATAAAGGGCTTACAGACAAGACTGGTGTGCATTTTCATGCCCTGATTAACAAGAGCTGCAAGTAGTTGTTCATCGGTTTTACATGCATTAGCTCATTTATTGTCAGTAATTCTGTGATATATTTATTATAATTTGCTTTACAGATGAGGAAATGAACTCAAATGCGGCTGGCCCAAATTTGAATGTGAGAGCTGGCATTCAGACTCGGGTCCTCTAACTGCAAATTTGTACTCTTTCCATGACATTTCAAATGTCTTGTTCCTGTAAAGAACAGGAATGGTGACATCCAGCCAGGTCTCACTGGGCCTCCTGACTAATACCATAGTGGACCTGTAAGGATGAAAAGAATCTTTCCATTCTTTAAAAAATCTAGAACTCAGCCAGGCATGGTGGTGGACGCCTGCAATCCCAGCACTTAGGAAGCTGAACCAGGAGGATCACCATGAGTTCAAGGCCAGCCTGAGCTACATAATGAATTCAAGACCGCCCCAAAATGCATGACAAGACCTTGTCTCAAAAAAAAAAACCCCCAAAAAACCACTAGAACTCTAGATGGAAAACTATATATATGTATATATTCTGTACTAGAGATTGAACTCAGGGTCTTCGTGCTGAGCTACATCTCCAACCCTTCTTTTATTTTTTTTTATTTTGAGACACTAAGTGACCAACTCACTGTTTGCTCAGGCTGGGCTTGAACTTACAGTCCTTCTGTGTCAGCTCCCAGAGTGCTGGGTTACAGGCAGGCACCACCACATCCTACTACTAGGTGAAATTTAATTAGCTGACCCTTTGCTGTCCCTTGGCTGTGAATTGGTTCTTGGACTTGTGGTGCTGAGTATCTGAAATATAAAAGGAAGCCTGTTCATTTCTACCTCACAGACAACAGGAAATAAGACTGGATTTGAGATCAGGGGCAAAGAACAGCAAAACATTTAATGTACAAAACATCTATAGAGCCTATGTTTTTGAGATGCTGCCTCTAATCAAATTCAAAAAGAATATCTCGTATTTTTCTTTCTCTCTTTGTGTCCTCCTCACATTATTCTTGGCAAACTGAACCACATATTTATTTCCATTGGCCCTGGGTTATTAGAAAATAGAAAAGACCGCTACAGTAGTTTTATTTTTTGTCTTTTTAAATGGAATATTCTTTTTTTTTAAGTTAGATTGTAAAAAGTTTAATTTGCTGCAGTTTTATTTTTATTTGTGTTTTGGTCTTAGCTTAAACTGAAAGAGTTATACTAGATGATTACTAAACTCCTGTCTTTAATGTTCTGTGAGTTTACTTCAGCAGGTGGAAACTCAGGCTGACAACTTCATGCAGCTTACTCTTGTAGAAAATTTTTTTAAATTTTTTTCAATAAAAGCAGATAATCTATTTGAAGGTGGGGCAAGAGAGAGAAGGTGCTACTCTGGATGAATAGGGAGTATTTGAAAGGGAAATACTCTCATTTCTTAAATAATGACCAATTAAGAGCCTCAGATTCTTAAGTGTCTGGCACACAAGAACAACAGTCACAACTCCCAGTTACTCTGCAAGAACCAGAATTAAGCCATAAGGAGACAGACAAGTGGAGAAAAGAAGAAAAGGGCCCCAGTCTTCTAATAGGTGCACAATGAGGCACACCCCGTGTCTGGGTTCAAGGAGCCTCCAAACGGCCTAACGAGGGTAACGGGGGGAACAGGGTTCAGAGCGGAGGCACCTGGTTCTCCAGAGCCCCCAGGG
Organism: Hystrix cristata; assembly: GCA_004026905.1. NCBI lineage: Eukaryota > Metazoa > Chordata > Mammalia > Rodentia > Hystricidae > Hystrix > Hystrix cristata. The sequence continues at coordinate 11,928 of PVJO010014348.1, forward strand.
GAATACCTCGTGGTATTTTAATTTGCCTCTTTTCTAAACCTCAGTGAAATCGTTACTCCCACCAGCCTGCCACTGAGAGGCAAGCACGTCCTGCTCTGGGACGCTGACTGGGCCGGTCTTCTTGCTCGGAAAGGATGCTTTTACTCAGGTCCACGTCCACGAACCACATGCAGAGCAGTCGTTTGTCAGGTTAGGTGGGTGATGTTGCCTCTCGCAGTGGGCGCTGCTCCTCCTGCTGCCCCTCCTGCTGCCCCTCCTGCTGCCCCTCCGTCCTTGCCGCCATCGCTCAGGCTCACTGGGAAGCAACGTCACCAAATCCAGCGAGAAAACCCTGAACAACATTAGCTTTGAGGTTATGCTCCTCTACAAGGACCAAATGTAAAAGAAACAAAGAGTTAGAGCCTTTCATAGCAGGGAGACCTAGCTATACTCTTTATTTAGAAAAGGAGATCAAGACCAACAGCTGAAATTAGGGGCAAACTAAAATGTTTTCCACCAACCAGTTAGCATCTTTCTGGGGTTGTCATTCTGCCTGCTGTAGCATGATTCATTTGTCTTCCCCATGGGCAGAATATGAAAAGAATACACAATTCCCTGCTGTTTATTTAACCTGCTAATTCACTGGAAAGGAGGACAGCTCAGAGAACAGTGGGAAAAACTTACTTTCTCCAGCAGCTTTGCAGAATGACCACTTGAGGGCACTGTGGCTAGTGGGCAGAGCCTGCCGGGCTTCACATGCCTGTCACAGCGGCAAATTCAGAGAAGTTCTTGTCTCATAGCAACAAGACAAAATTGTTGAGCACCGAGAAGCAGCTGTAGATTAACTAATCAATCAGCGTGGTCAAAACACAAAGCTTCTAAACATTGGAGGGAATTCCCAAACAATACCCTTTACAAACAGGAAATCACTAGTCAAAATATTTTCAGCCCATTCTATCAATGTGATCATTTTTTAAAAGCCCCAGCAGACCACCAAACTGGCAGTAGTACCGCCTGCACTTACCAAGGCTGCTGCTTTTTTCTTTTGACTCAGAGAATTCATGGACCTCTTTAGCAGTGCAATCTAGTTCCTCTCCACTTAAAAGTTCCTGTGCTGCTGGGAAGTAGGCAGTTAGGTTTATTTTAGGGTGTACTCATTTTAGGCTCCTTTATCTTAGATTACTTATTTTTGTGATACTAGGGATTGAACCTAGAGCCTCACACATTGTAGGCAAGCACTCTACCAGTGAACTACATACCCAATTTGTTAATTTTTATTTTGAGACAAGGTCTCACTAATCTGCCCAGGCTGGCTTTGAACTTGTGATCCTCCTGCCTCCGCCTCCCAAATAGCTGGGATTATAGGTGTGCATCAACCACACCTGGCTTTTAAACATTTTTGGAGCTCCTGCATTCTAGACCAGTGATGGCAAATGCTTTAGAGCTTTTAATGATACAAACAGCCCTGCATGGCACACGTGCCACAGGTTCACCACCACCGTTCTGAACTTTTTACACAACTGAATACTTCAAGAGCTTTACTCTTTCTCAAAAGACCTCTGTCAAAATAGTGCTTTACAGCCAGGCATGGTAAATATATATGTATCTGATTCTACATCAATTTTAATTGCATTATACAATAGTTATACGACTTGGATTCATTAGTATTTTGAAGAACGTGTGATTTTAGTTCTGCAGTAGAATGACTCCAGTAAATGCCGGGCTCTGCGGTGGCTGTGTATCTGGTTTTAGGATAACGAGGCAGGATTGAAGGTTTGACAACACAGTCTGGTTTTCAGCAGGAAGTCCATAAGACAGTTTTCCAACAGTAGTTAGATATAGGAATGTGAAACTCCTTTTGGGAAACGTTGAGGTAAGCCCGCAATCAGGGTTACCCATTGTTGTAATTTAGTCATTGTTAACCTAGTTACTCAGCACCATATTGACATGTGCTAGCTCTAGTAGAAATAGGTTTTTAATATCACCTCAAATTATAGCCTTGTCTTCCTTCTGTAGCTTTTTTTGGTTTTTTGTTTTGTTTTGTTTTGTTTTTTAGCCCTGCTAAGATTCTGAAAACTTGAGGTGGAAGGAAAATTTGGGAGCAGGAGCTTGCATGGAAGGGTGGTAGGTGGTGCATCTGCTTCTGTCCTCCACTTACTCCAGAGAAACTTTTCTTTCCCCTCCTTGAAATGTTTTAAAAGAAGGAATGGTGAAGTCAGGATGCACAGAATGCATAAGAATGTAGACTTTTGTCAGCACTCTTCTGTTGGTGTGCGCACTTGTATAACACAGAGCACCAATGGGGAAAAATCAGATTTGACGGATAGCCTGGCGATGCATTCTAGTAGAGCATGAAAAATATGAAATGTGACTGAAATCTTTTGGCCATAGGTAATTGCAGGCCACCAATGTAACAAAAACGTGGAACAATTGTATATTTTATAAAACCATAAACAGATTATGCTTTAAGTAGAAACCTGCATGAAAATGAAGGCAAGGTATTAAAAAAAATAAAGCTACTTGATAATTGGAATGGAAAAGGGAAACACAATAAACTCAAAGGCTTAAACTGATGAACACAAATACGTATTATAAAGAACTTTTATTCTGTTAAAAAATTTGAAACTTGCAAAATTCTTAGGTGTTTTTAATTTATTTATTTTGGGGTCCTAGGGCTCAAATTTGGGACCTCGTGCTTGCTAGGCAAGTGCTGTACCACTGAGCTAAGTCCCCAACCCAATTATGGATTTTTAAAAATAGTATATGAGCCTAGTATTTGAGAGACAAAGGGAGAAAATGCTACTTATATTTAAGATTATCAGCTTTATGCTTTGAAGAAATATGCAACTAGCCAGACAGGTATGTGGCACGTGACTCTAATCCCAGCACTCTGGGAGGCTGAGGCAGGAGGATTTTGAGTTTTAGTCCAGCCTGGGCAATTTAGCAAGTCTCTGTCTTGAAATAAGGAGGGGGGAGGGCTATGAATACAGCCCAGTGTGAGGCCCCCTCATCAAAAAAAAGAAATATGCAATTTAAAAAGTAAGTCCGCACATTAAGACCCAATTGACCTTAGCGACTAGGTGGAGCTCTGTAATTTTACCTGTTTCAGTTGTTTTTGTTGTTGGCTGATAGAAGCTGTTAGTGCTTATGGAAAGTAAGAGGGAGGTTGTGGGCAGGATGACTGAATCCATCAAAGGCCTCAGTGCTCTGCTGATCTTAGTGGGATTACCCCAGCTGGCCTCACCTGCCCCAGAGCTGACCACTCTACTACGGCTGTCTTCTCCCCAGTTCTCCTGAAAGGAGACTCGAGTACATTAACCAGAGGACCAGTGTGCTGTTTTACAAGAGGAACTATTCCTTTCTAATGACCAGAATAGGACACACTCTTAACGTTTTGGGAACAATTGGGAACATTGAAATACAGTCTGGAAGTTGCTTGGTGAATATGGAATCTGAAAAAAGGAAGGTGGGTCAGTACTGGTTTTGTTGTTATTTTAGAGGGTGTTTTTAACTAATTTGTTTTAAAATTAAATATGCAGTATAAATGTAAGAGAAAATGAAACAGCTGTATTTAGTCATCTGTTATTGCATAAGAAATCATCCCAAAATTTGATAGCCTAAAATAATGTTTATTATCTCATAGTTTCTGTGAGTCATGAACCTGGATATGGACTTAACTGCATTTTTTTTTTTTTTTTTTTGTGCCAGAGATTGAACTCAGGGCCTTGCGCTTGCTAGGCAACCTCTCTAACCACTGAGCTAGATCCCCAGCCTGGGAAGGGGATTACTGACAGGTGTGAGTACCAGAAGGGTCGGGATCATTAGGGGTCATTTTAGAAGCTGTCTACCACAACAACAGAATAGCAAGTGCTAAAAAATAAATCTCTCAATTGTCCTGAATTTCTTGTTTCCCAGTACACCTCTTGAGAGGTAAAGGACTTTTAGGTTTTTTAAAAACAAATCTTTATAAATTCAGAAACAGTCCAGCACATAAAAGCAAGTACATGACTATACCATACCTTTTAAAAATACAATTAAGAACATATACAAACTATTGTGCTGTGTTTTTTTCACTTGTTATCTCTTAAGGATCACTCTGTATCAATATATTTTTCTTAATGACTACTTTGTATCCCGTCCATGAGCATGTACCATAATTTGTTTGGCCATCCTCTTATTAGTGACCTTTTAAATTGTTTCCAGCCTTTTGTTCTCATGCACATGGGGCAGAACACATCCTTCTCGGGTGTAGAACACAACAGCTAACACAGCCAATGACCAAATCTGTCAAAGTGAAGTTGCTGGGCCAAAGTGTATTTGTATATTGATAGATGTTATTCAATTTAGCCTCCAAAATGTTGCAGCCCAGCATGGCAGCTGGATTCATACTCCCACCCATAGTACATGAGCATGACTTTCCCCCGGACCTACCAGTTAACCTGTATTAGCTCGATCTCTCCAATCAGGTAGATAGGAGATATCTATTTTAACATACATTTACTTAGGAGTGAGGTTGAATAACTTTTTATGTTTAAAAGTAATTCTTTTTTCATGTCCTTTGCTTGTTTTAATAGCAAATTGAACATGAGTTAAATCATCTTTGATGCGAAGTGAGAGATTGAAATTAGCTTAAACCAAAAAGGAATGAACTGTTGCTCTAAGAACCGTGGGTGAGGAGCTTCAGGAAAAACTGGCTTCCAGGCTCAGTGTAAGGAGAGAATTGGTTTTCTCAGTGCTCTACCTTGTACTAATGTGACTTTAATGGGAGCCCTTGGGAGCAGCAGTTCTGGTCCTGCAGCTTTTCATACGTCAACTCCAGCAAGAAAGAACAAACTCACTTCCTCTAGAACTCACAAAAGTTGCACAGTCAAGTTTCCCTGATTCTAATTGGCCTGATGTGTATCATGGTCACCTGCCTAAACCAACCACTGTTACCTGCAAAACAATGCTCTGATCCTTAAAGAAAGTCACCCTTTGTCTTTCATTGTAAAGCAGTTTTTTAAAATCATTTGTCTTTTAATGCTTTATGATGGTATTTTTTCAAGCAGACATTGTGATGTGTGTGTGGTGCTTGTTGCACATGCTAGACAAGCACTGTACCACTGAGCTGCAGCCTAGCCCACTTTATTTTTGTGTAGCCAGATTCATGAGTCATGTGGGTCTTCCCTAAAAGGCTCTCCCCACTGTTTTTTTTGCACTGCCATCTTTTTTCGGTTTTCATTTGGGTTTGTTGTTGTTGTTGTTGTTTTGGTGCTGGGGATCAAACTCAGGGCCTTGTGCTTGCTAGGCAAGCACTCTACCACTTGACCTAAATCCCCAGCCTGTTTTTGTTTTTTCGTATTCTCAGTTTTGTGGATGTGTGTATGGAACATTTAAATCTTTGGACATCTATAATTTATTTTGCCAAAGGAAAAAGTATTTTATTTAAAATGGGAATAAAGTGTATTTTTTCCATAAGGCTGGCCAGTTGTCCCCAAACCAGCTTATAAAAGTAGTAAGTCAGCTGGGGATGTAGCTGACACACACACAAAAAAATCAATGAATAAAAAATAAAGAAGTAATAGGCTGGATGCAGTAGTAATATCAGTTGGTTGAGGGTTCTTTTGCTCAATTCAGATAGAAATCATGAATAAGTAAACTATAGTTCTTTTAGTGTTCACACCTCCAAGCCTGGGATGCCAGCAGCCATCAGCTGTTAGTATTAGTTGTGCTTCATCACTCTCCTGGCAGCCAGAGCCAGCAGCTACTGGCGGTCCTTGGGGATTCTTCAGGTGACCAGAAATGGCAGTTTCCAACAATTCTCCCATATCCTCTGCTGCTAGCCACCCGCTAGCTAGTCTGTCAGTGTTATGAGCCGGAGCTGCTGGCTGCTTTTGGTGCCAGCAGCCTTTGGTGCTAGGAGCTCTTAGTGTTCCAACCTGCTCTGTGCACAATAGAAATCAAATAGGGAAGCTGGGCTTGGTGGTGCACACCTGTAGTCCCAGCACTCAGGAGGCTGAGGCAGGAGAACCACTGCAAGTTCAAGGCAGTGGTCCTCCTGCCTCACTGGGATACACAGTGAGTCCAAGGCCAGCCTGAACTACAAAGCAAGACCTTGTCTCAAAAAACTGAGAGAGACAGAGAGACAGAGAGAGAGAGACAGAGAGAGAGAGAGAGAGAGAGAGAGAGAGAGAGAGGGAGAAACAAGAAGTAAGAGGAGGAGGAATCAAAGAAGGAAAAAATATGCCATCCAAATGAGGCTTTGTTAGATCTCATGCTGTAATGTGAGTAGGGAAAGTGCACGGATTGCTAAGCGTACGGGGAGTTTGCCTGTGTAGGAGTAAAAGGCAGGTCTGTGCATGCACATTGTTAGACTTTCTATTTAGTCATAGTAGTGAGGGTTTATGTACAGATCTGATTGAGGAGGGCTGCAGAGGGGCAGTATCTAGAGAGGAGTGGGGTGGAGTCATCTGGGATGGACTTGTGACCAAAGCTTGCTGTAGCTAAAGCAAATGTCCCCCAGAGCAACCATGAAGTGTCTGTGCCTGATGTAACTATGGCTGGCTATGAGATGTTTGGGGCAACCATGGAAAAAAGTTAAAATGTACCTCTTGGGCATGTGGGTGGCAAGCTTAATTATCTACCTGATTGGCTTAGGGGCTGCCTAGGGGATTAGTAAAGCACATTTCTGGGTGTTTGTGGGTGGATCACAGAGGCATGACTTTGGGTTCTATATCTGGTCCCTATCGCCTTCCTCTCTAGCATAGTTCCCTGCTGTGCTTCCTGGCTGCTATGAGTTGGGTAGCTTACCTTGGCCAGGCCCTTCTGATATACTATTTGTGCCTTGGAGACAGTAAACACGGACTGAGCCTTTTGAAACTGTGAGCCAAATTAAACGTCTCCTTTAAATTAGAGGTATCAGGTATTTTGTACTAATGATGGAAAGCTAACTAATATAGACCACATTGGGCTCTTCTCGCCTATATTGATAGCATGGGCCTATAGTACTAGCTACCTAGGAGGTTGAGGCAAGATTACCTGAGCCCAAAAGTTCAAGACTAGCCCGGGCAACCAATATAGTGAGACCTTGTTAAAACAAACAAACAAACAAAAACATTTAGGCATGGTGGCACATGCCTATAATCCTAGCACTTTAGGGGGATGAGGCAAGGAGGATCACAAACTTGAGCCCAGCCTGGACAATTTAGTGAGACCCTGTTTCAAAATTTAAAAATAAAATGGACTAGGAATGCAGCTCAGTGCAAAGGCCCTGGGTTCAGTCCCTAGTACAACAATAAATAAGAAAAAAATATAAGAAACAAAATATGTATTTTTTTTTTGAGTCAGGGTCTTGCTATTTTGCCCAGGTCAAATTTAAATCCAAGGCCAGCGATGGCGAACCTTTTAGAGCTTCAGTGATACCAAACAGGCCTCTGCAGGGTGTTCACCACTACTGTCTAGGTTTAAGTGATCTTTCTGCCTGAGCCTCCTATCTCCATCATTTAAAGCATAACCTTAAATCATACATTAAATTCCCAAGCATATTTACAGCAATTTGTAGACTCCTTATTTCACTTGTCCATCTATTTATGTGATGGACAGTTTGTGATCACAACTACTGTCTGTCTTATGAAATAATCTGAATTTGCTATGGACATTGGCAAGCTGCTTATGGCCTTATATAAAAGAGTCCCTCCAGCTCCACATGTCCTTTAGTCAGATACTTTTGGGGCCCATAATGTGCTGGGGCCATGCTAGCCTACACTGCAAATAGTGGAGTGTTAGAAACTGACTCTGATAGGTGGGACCCATGATTTATAGTATTTACTGATTTCTGTAGTGTAAGGACTCCTATACCATTGCTGATGAAAGCTGCCAACCTAACATTACTGAACACAGAACTTGGAAGACATGTGCATAGTTGACTCTCCTTTAAGAAACTGGGGGAAAAAAATTTAAAAAAAGAAACTGGCAAAACTCAGCTGCAAAGCACTATTATTTTGTATACTTTTTTTAAAAGGTACCCCCTGGAGGTTAATGATGTCAGCCATGTACCTTTGCTACCTGCCCTGCTTCCCTGTTGGATCAATATTAGCTAAGCAGCTCTACTTGTAATCCTACAGGTTGGTTGTAATTTGACCCACATTGTGCTCACATTAACTTTGCTGTAGAAGTTACCCCTGACAAAAGGCCTCGGCGGCCACCTGTTTGAAACCCATTGTCTCTCAGGAGCTATCCCTAATCCCTGATAAACCTTTAAAAAAATAACAGGGTACCCCCGGCTAGATAGAAGAATTAAGCAAGGTAACTTCTTTGGGCAAATTACAAAAATTCACCTCTTGTGGGCAGACGTGCACCACACTTGCACCTTGACGAGCAGGTGGCACATGCCTCTTCCTCCAACACTTGCTGAGAGGGCTGTAAACCAGATTTGAGGCCCACTTACTTCCTTAACTGGTTGCCTTTCTGTGGTGCACAATCAGCACGGACTTCTTTACACGGCAGTCCTGGCTCTGATTCGTGACCACTCTGTAGTCAAGTCAAATGGATGAAATAGAGGAAAGAACCCAATTTATGTAGCAGCCTGAAAACCTACTTTATGCAGATAATTAAGGGATGATATTACCAGTTGGAACATTAGTTGTTCTTAAAATTAGCCTAATTAACAGAAGGCTATTACTGCTAAAAAGAGCCTCCCAACTATACCATTCCAAGCTAAGAAGCCTCGGGAAATACGACACCTGCAACACTACATATTCAGATTCCCATTCATTAAATAAACATATTTATCTCTAATGATTTAAATCCTCTCTATAGTGAAACATAAACATAACGTGAATAAAATTTAATGTAGTTCGGTACTTACCAATTACTCTGTGAAAGTTATTCTCCTCTTTTTAACAGATGGGGAAACAGGCTGAGAGGTTAAAATAATTTATGGTAACTCAGAAAATGGACCCAGGATCAATTCTTCTGCCTATATCCCTTTTTTTTTTTTTTTTTTTTTTTTTTTTTTTTTTTTTTTTTTTTTTTTTTTTTTTTTTGGTGCTGGGGATCAAACTCAGGGCCTTGTGCTTGCTAGGCAAGCGCTCTACCACTGAACTAAATCCCCTGCACCCCCTCCTTTTTTTACTAAAATAGGCTTATACATAGAGATTTCAGCATTGTGAAACAGACAATTTGAGATGCCTCTGGTGAAGATATTTTATTTTTCATAAAAATATAATTGTACAATGCTCTTCAGAGAAAGAAAAATTCTTTCAATGCCCCCGAATACCATGTGGGTTTAACAATCCTCCTTTAAAGAAACAAAATATGTAATTAATAATATGCAACTGGTTTCTTGTGTAATGCAACATTTATATTTTTTAAATTTATTTGCCTTTAACTAAAGGTAAATCCAGTTTAAACCTGTACTTTCTGTAATTAGCCAAATCAAATTTATCATAATCCAATGATGATAAAATAAAGTGCTAAATGGTGGTGGCCAAGTCCTGTCAGTTAGCTGGCAAACAGTGATATGGATTTGCTGCAGTAAGATAGTTCTGATTTAGATATAGCAGAAAGATTCAGATAACAGAAAAAAATGTAAGAACTTCAACATATACCCTAAAACTTGGCCTGGCCAGATTTATTACATTCAGTTTCTCTAAAACATGGATGTTGATGCTAAAATAATAACAGAATATGAATGATCTAAATATACAAACATATTTCCCCCCTTCTCTTTCTCCCTTTGGGGGAAGATGCGACTCAGAGGGCAAGGAGAGCAGCCCTTCCTCCTGAGAGCCCGGCTCCCCCGCCACCCCGTCCTCTCTCTGCCTTGCTGTCGTCACAGGAAAGCGAGGCGCTGCAGTGTGCTGCGCCCTCACTGGGTGGGGAAGGAGCCCCAGCTGTCTTAGTGATATTTATTAATATGCTTCAAAGGGGCCAAAGTGTTTAGCTGGCACAGTAACCAAAGCAGCGAAAACACTCCTTAGAAAGACCAGCGAACATTCTCTTGGTTTGATCTACTCCAAAATACCAGATAGGTTCAGGAATAAACTCAGATAAATTGTAACTTTTGCAGGGGGTTGCTGGGGATCGAACTCAGGGCCTCGTGCTTGCTAGGCAAACGCTCTACCACTGAGCTAAATCCCCCCAAATAAATTCTAACTTATTTTCACCCAAAATGACATATCCTCTATCTGAGGACAAAGTCACTGCTTTTGTAAGGATACTGGGGGTAAGGGGAAGAAGCTCAGATAACCCTGTAATTTAGAATTAGAACCAGAAAAGAAATCCTTCAAGCACAATGGAGACGTTCCCTTGAAGAACTACATTCATTTTGGAATGTTTCCTTTGAAAACACCTCTTCTGGGGAATTCAAAAGGTACTGAACCAAAGCAACATACAGTCAGTCTTAGGTTGTTCTGGGAACTAAAAATATACAATTGAGTAGACTAGGGGGCAAAAACATGCCCAGTTACAATCTGGACAGCTACATTTAAAACATTTAAATTCTGAGTGCCTGAATATCAACAATCCTTTATCTACATTATGGTCCTAAGAAGACATTAAATACCCTTAAACTCCCAATCTTCCAAAATACAGAGGAATTCAACAAGCTGGACTAGCAGTATATCAGCAGTCACACTCAACTAGCCTGCAGATCTGAGTTTGCAACTGAAGTATAAGAGGTCTTCAGGGACTCTACAGGGAGGCACCTAGTTCAAAGACCTGGGCTGAGAGAAGGGGGAAAGTCCCTTCTAATCTTAAACTATGTGGTCCATCTCGTGTTCCACCTCACAGACAAGCTACCCTACAATGCCACCTTGTAAGCTGTCAGTCTATAACAAAATGTATCTTGTTCGAAAACCAAATGTTTGCTTCACTGGAGTGAATAACAATTATAATTTAGCAGCAACAGAGAACACAACTCCTGATTTAACTATGAAAAAGGGAAGAGAGAGTAATAAAGTGTCTCACGGGGGAAATAAAAATATTCCTAGGTCGATCTGTATGTATCACATTTCGAGTTTCGTTCCTCAACCATCAGTCCGCTTGGTGGCCAGGCAGATGGCAGCTCAGCTGCGATAACTGCGAAGCACTGCTCTGCCCTGCACACCTCCCGGAGGCCCACCAGCTGCAGTGCCGTGTACAACTCCAGAGCCGATGCTCAGCGCCACAGCGCAGGCAGAGCCCAGCGCCCACAGGGCGTTTCTTTCGGGCTTAGGACACATTCGACAGGAAATGTGTGTCAGGGGCGACATCAAGTAGTCTGCTAATGGCTAAAGCCACTAGATCTGTCCGTTGCTTTGCCCCGTTTTGCTCTAGACCTCAAGGCAGAAACTCAATCTCGGCAGCTAGTTTCATCCTATTTTCTTCAGAAAAATTCTCCAGTCTGGTCGGGTACACAAGAAAATGTGTGTGAACATTCACTCCTGTCCTCCCCACATACATATATAAATATTCAACAGATACACACACGTACGTACACACATACTCTAGGCTGTCAATGTGATATATGTTGTTGAAATGCCTGAATGGGTACTTCTTGCTTAAAAACAAAATTTGATTAATTATTTTCCAAGTATGCATTTGGCCCTAGCAAACTTTTATAAATGTAGTTTAACAGGACAGCAACAAAAGTTTTAAATAGAGGCTGTCTCGAGGGTTTTCTTGATGGATTTTGTTAACATGTACATTATTTCAGACAGGCATTTCACTATGGATTATAAAAATAGAAATGTATATATTCGTTAATACATATTCACAGCTTATGCTGGAATGGCTCACAGGAGAAATCATGGTTCATGCAGAAAATAAACATTACTCAAGTAAATACAAAGAAATAATATTAGGTCCATAAAGGCTGAAAATTTACAGTCAATAATCAGCCCATTTGGTTTATCTCTGTAGGGCAATCAAAAACATGAAAAGAGAAGACACCTAGACACATATACACATACAATTACACGAATTACATGTTAAGAATATAAATTAACCAATAAAGTGATGTGGAGTTAAGGTGCAAAAATACAATCTTTACCCATTTTTCTCTATTACTGTGTTTTCAAGCCTCACCACATGTTATATGTCATGGATACTAATTCTGAATGTAAAGTTTCTAGGTGCTGAAAGTTAAAGCAAGATCCTTTGTGACCTATGATCACACATTTTGGTAGAAACTGCAGATTTACAGAGACGGCTACTGAGCAGTAGGTAGTAGTACATCATGCCAAGAAGCATAATCTTGCCTATTCATCTTCCATGGAATTAGAATATTGGCTTTAACCACCATTTCATCATTTTATATGATCTTCACCCTGAAAAAATAAATTCACCATTGTAAGAATGTTTTGCAAGTCAAAAGTTTGTTTTAATTTTTTTTTTATTTTGGAGGAGGGTGTTTCCCACTCCCTGGGGTTGAACAGTGGGCCTTGCGCTTTTTAGGCAAGCACTCTACCAATGAGCTAAATCCCCAACCCCCATTAATCTGTTTTTAAATGCATGAATTCAGGAGCGTTAGTATCTACAGGAAGGTTATTTTTAGATTAAGGTCCCTAATAAAAGTTATCAAAAAGGCTAATTCCTCCCATTTCATAAAAAAAATTTAAAAGATAAAAAGTTGCTAACATGTTCTTAGAATTAGGGCTGGGGATGGTAGCTCAGTGGTAAAGTGTTTGCCTAGTATGTGGAAACCCTGGGTTTGATCCCTTATGACATTTCCTTCAGAGATTTCAAGTGCTCCAGAGTAATCATGAAGAAAACACCTGACATCTTCATTTCCTCATTCTAAAATCTTTACAGTTTCTTCAACAAATGGCACACGGAAAACTGCATAGCCGTATGTGTGACATATGGGTCCTGACCTCACACCATAAAGAAAATACATCCCAAATAGGTTAACAATCTAAACAAAAGAATAAAGCCATAAAATTCTCAGACAAAAAAGTAGGGGTAAATCTTCACAGCTTTGGACTTGGCGATACAGTCTTAGATACAACAGCAAAAGTATAAGCAACAGAGGAAAAAAAGATAAATGACTTCATCAGAATGGAGATATTTTGTATATCAAAAGACACTATCAAGAAAGTGGAAAGACAGCGTACAGAATGAGAGAAACTATTCTGCAAATCATGTGTCTAATAAAAGTCTACTATCCAGAGTAAGTATTCTTAAAAATCAACAAAACAAAAACAACCCAGTAACACACTGACAAACAGACACCTCTCAAAAAAAAAAGATATACAAATGGCCAACAAGCATATGAAAAGATGTCCACAGTCATTAGTCATTAGGCAAATGCAAATCAAAAAACCACAATAAGATACTATGTCACATGCACTAGTCTGGCTATCATTTTTTTAAAAATGGGGCCAGGTACGGTGCTAAACACCTGTCAGCTACCTGAGATGGAGGGAGAAGGAGCTCAGAGCAAGTGTGGGCCACACAGTGAGACCCTATCTCTTAAAAAAAATAAAGAAGTAGAAAATAACAAGTCCGGATGAGACGTGGAGAAATTGGAACAGTCATACATTGCTGGTGGGAATATAAAATGTTTCAGTCTCTGTGGAAAACAGTTTGGCAGTTCTTCAAAAAGTTCCACACAATTTCCCAGCAAATACGGCCCAGCAATTTGACTCCTAGCTATACACTCAAAAGAATGAAAACAGACATGTTCATAGCAGTAGTGTTCACAATTATCAAAAGATAGAAACAAATGTCCATCAATGGATGAAGCAATAAACAACTATGGTAACTGTGGTATGCATATACATAAGAATATTGTGTGACCATAAAAAGAAAAGAAGTAACAATACATGGTATAATATGGATGAACCTTAAAAACATTGTGTTAGATGAAAGCCGGATACAAAAAGTCACATTGCAGGGGGGTGGGGGTTTAGCTCAAGTGGTAGAGTGCTTGCTTAAGAAGCGCAAGGCCCCAGTAAATCCCCAGCACACCCCACCCCAAAAGTCACATTGTGTTTATATGAAATACCTACAGTAGGTAAATCCATAGAGACAGAAAGCAGATTCATGGTGGCAAGGGGTTAGGAAAGTGGGAATAAAGGGTAAATCTGCTTAATAAGTTTAGGGTTCTCTTTTGGGGTGATTAAATACCATATACCTAGACAAAGGTAGTAGTTGTGAATATACTAAATGCTTCTGAATTGTTACTTTAAAATGGTTTTTTTAAATGGTTAATTTGGGGCTGGGGATTTAGTTCAGTGGTTAGAGTGCTTGCCTTGCAAGCACAAGGCCCTGAGTTTGATCCCTAGTATCAAATAAAGAAATAAATGGTTAATTTTATGTTATATGAACCTGACCTCAATTAAAAAAGAAATCCTGGGCTGGGGATGTGGCTTAGTGGGACAGCATTTGCTCAGCATGCATGAAGTCTTGGGTTTGATCCATAGCAGCACACACACACACACAACCCTTACAGTGAGAGCCTGGACTGGTAAGGACCAGTTCTACCACTACAGTGGTGTGACCCTGGGCACCCTGTCTAGCCCTCTGCTACTTCTCATCTATAAAATCACAACTATACCTTTTTGTTTTCTTTTGGTGCAGGGGATTGAAGCTGGGGGCCTCACACATGCAAAGTATGTTCTACCACTGAGCTATACCTCCAGCCCAAGAAGTACAGTTCTTTAACACAATTACTGGAGTAAATATTTAAAATAATGTAAGTGAAAGTACTTTGTAAGCTGTAAATAAAAATTCAAAAAAGGGTAGTATTATTAACAGTAACTAGATTAGTGCCATTCCTTTTTTTGGCTGTCTGCTTTAAAAATTTCCATAAATGTGTCAGCTGTTCTTCACAGAACCCATATACAATGCATTTCAGTGTTTGGAATCTAACACCATTTCAGTTGCTTATAAGTGTATTACAAACAATACCAACAGCTAATTTTATTTAAAGACATACCAAGCAAATGGGCAATAGAAACCCTACCTAGTGCCATGCCCTAAAGCCCAGCCTCCCGTGGACTACTTACAGGAGCTGCTGTTGGCATCTGGCTTCCCAGGTTTGGTGTGCCTGCTTGCGTTCTGCTGAGATTTGCTCTGCTCTTCCCCAGTAAGGAGGGCCTTAATCTCAGAAGGGATTTTTCCTTGGTCCATTGCCATGCACCACTGCTTGTACTGAAATATATAAAATATATGTAAGTAAAAATGTTAATAGAGTTCAGTAAACACTGCAGAAGGTAAGAAATCATGTATATCGTAGGCCAAATTCAACTAAAAAATCAGCAACATAGCATATATCTAGGTAATACATGCACTGCTCACATCCTCCTTCTTTATGTCCCCTTCCCTTATTTTCTTACTTTCTAAAAATTTGAAATAGTAGGTTTTGAAATGATTTGCAACGATCATGGTAGTACCATCTCTTTCTTCTACCTCTTGTCTCCTTTCTGTGCCTATAGCAGGATTTCAATTGTTTTATCTACTGTCTTTTATATTTCTACAACCACTACCCAAAGCCTGAATGAACAAATTAATAAAACATGGAAAATAATTAAGTTCATTTAAAGCAACTGGCATCATACTAGCCACAGTTACAGTACTGTTGTGTTGCTTTATTTGGTTAGCAATATCTTGTGAACATCCTTCCCTACCAGTAGATATTGCACGTATGTGCATTGTGATTTTAATGACTACAAAGAAGGGCAATGATATTGAACACAATATAATTTATTTAGTCATCTCCCGTTGTTGCTAATCTGGGGTATTTTCCATTTCTTCATCTTTGACTTCCTTCAGTGAAACAGTCATGTGCATTCTGCTGCCACATTCTGCTACAGATGAAGATGCCTATTTGCCTAAATCCTGGCTAACAGACTAATATTCTTTCCATTGTTTGCCAACCAGATAGCTGAAAATTGATATCTTTATGTTTTAATGTGCATGACCTTGTTAAATGGAGATTGATTTTTTTTCATGCCTTTACTGAAAGAATTTACCATTTCCAGCTCCTCTCTGAGGGCACATATGGCTCTTTCCCGACTGGATACCAACTCTTCCAAATACTGATATCTCAGCTTTTTTCTGGCACGGCATTCCCTTGCACTTTGCCGGCTCCTCTCAAGTTTTGCTTTCAAGTCAATTTTGG
Organism: Hystrix cristata; assembly: GCA_004026905.1. Classification (NCBI taxonomy): domain Eukaryota; kingdom Metazoa; phylum Chordata; class Mammalia; order Rodentia; family Hystricidae; genus Hystrix; species Hystrix cristata. The sequence goes on from PVJO010014348.1 coordinate 27,991, forward strand.
CTGGCTTCCGACCACGTTTACCAGGCTTCTTGACTTTGCCTCCGCCCACCTTCAGTAGGAGAGAAAAGGAGTAATTTTTTTTCTCTTAGATTGCTAGATAGTGACTACTGCTGTATGTTAGCAAAAAGAACATTTACAAATTATAAATAAGTGAAGCCTCTGAAATTAAGAAAGCATAATCCCGTTAAAGACCTTCTGGACGATAGCTTTACTTTTTTTCTGATACTTTCAATACTACCAATATGGAAGAAGACCTATAATAAAGTTTCTTTTTTTTTTTTTTTTTGTGCCAGGGATCAAACTCAGGGCCTTGCGCTTGCTACGCAAGCACTCTAACACTGAGCTAAGTGCCTAGCCTAAAGTTTCTGTTACATATTCAGTAATAAAGTTTGAATAGTTTAACAGTAAACTTTATAAACCATGTGAAGATGAGTAAAACTAAAACATCACCACTGAACATTTTGTTCATGAAGAATCTTTTATTGCCTTGAGAAACTAATTACAATAAACTAAGTTAAAAATCAATATTCAAAATTATAAGTTCATTACAGTCTCAATGTAATAAAACGATCCACAGAAGAAAGGAAGTTAACAAGTCAGTCAGGAGTGTCGCAGGTATGACTACAAACAGCTTTTGGCTGGCTGGGGAGGTCTAATTTGGCGGTACAGCATTGCCCTAGCATGCGTGAGGCCCTACGTGTGATCCCCTAGCACTGAAAAATAAAATACATAAATAGCTTCTTGACTACCTGGTGGGCTTTTCACTATGTTGCCCAGCCTGGCCTTGAACTCCTGAACTCCAGCAATGTTCCTGCCTCAGACTCTCTCCTAGCCAGGATAACAGGCACATACCATGTGACTAGCTATATGTTTTATGATTTTTAAATGTTTACAATTAGAAAAAATATATAACATGCACGTAAGACTATGTCTATATATGTTAATAAATATGTATTCTAAACAATTTAGCTATAAATTTCCTCTTCAAATTTCTTGAACCCAAAGGAACACACAGGAAGTCCTTGAAATCTTCAAGATAATTCTCTCCTGCCTTTCAAAGCCTGTAATTATAGCCGTATGCTGTCTCAGTAGATTTCCGCCTGCTCCCACTGGAGTCACAAAAGCATTCTCTCAGTATCTCTGTAATTCATTTACCTGCCTGGGCACAATTATTAGGTGATTAGCAAAGTAACTCAATCTTCCCCACTATCTAGCTTTCAAATCTTCCCCCATTTCTTATACAAGATGTAACTATAAAGATGAACTTTTAAATATATGAACCTGAACTTTCATATTAGTTAAGTGTTCTCTAAAGAAGTCACCTTGCAAAGAGGTACACCAATTCTTTTTTTTTTTGGTGCTGGGGATTGAACTCGGGGCCTTGGGCTTGCTAGGCAAGCACTCTAACCACTGAGCTAAATCCCCAGCCCCAGGTACACCAATTCTAATGATACCACCGTTGAAACGTTTTTTGGAAAGTACTATTGGAGCTAGTTTTTACAAGCTGTAACACAGTATGCCTCACTGCATTAGGGAATTTTTCTTAAATTCCCAAACAGTGTGATTGTCTACTCCATTTATTTGGCAAGGTTCCAAAGGATGCCTAGCTTTTTCTGAAAATCACCCTCAGAGAAAGGCTGGGGTGCAGCTCCGTGGTACAGCACATGCTTAGCATTTCTGAGGCCCTGCGTTCCATCCCCAGAACAACCACCATAACAGAAATCAGGGGGCTAGAATATAGGCCAGCGGCAGAACATGTGTCCAGCACATATGAGGCCCCAGATTCAATCCTCAGCACTGAAAAGAAAAAAAAAAAATTAAACAAGAATTAAAGGCAGGAGACTGAACTAATGAAACTTAAGTAAGCCTAGTACTTGAGAGGTTGAGGCAGGAGGATCTTGAGTTCAAGACCAGCCTGGGCTACAGAGTGAATCCAAGGCTGGCCTTAACTATGGAGAGAGATCCTGTCTCCAAAAACAAAAAAAAATCTTCAGAGAACCCAAACTTTATACTTTCAGTGTACTAATAGGAATACTGCTAAGATTCAAAGACAATTCCAAAGAAGATACAACTCCCTAAGATGAATGTAAACATTATGTACTACAAACATGTACTAATAAATTTTAGTACAAACATGTACTAAAAATAAAAAAAGAAGAAGAAGAAGAAGAAGAAGGAGAAGGAGAAGGAGAAGGAGAAGGAGAAGGAGAAGGAGAAGGAGAAGGAGAAGAAGAAGAAGAAGAAGAAGAAGAAGAAGAAGAAGAAGAAGAAGAGGAGCCAGGCATGTTGGTGCATGCCTGTAATTCCAGAACTCGGGAGGCTGAGGCAGAAGGACCACTGTGAGTTCTGTGTTCAAGGCCAGCCTGAACTGCACAGCAAGACCTTGTCTTAAAAAAAGGAAAGAAAAATACAAATCAGAGTCATGTGAAGATTACATTTTCACATGTAAAGTGGCAAAGACTTAAAAAGTGGTAACACAGTCCCCACATTGCTGGTGGGAATGTAAACTGTTATAGTCAGTCAGCTCTGGGCAGTACTTTCACCACAGCTATCAAAATGACAATGGCCCACATCACCTTCTTTTACCTCTAAGACTTTATTCCACAGCTACCCTGGCATATGTGGAGGATGATGTATGTGCTTCTCCACCACTGTGTTACTTGTCATAGCAAAAGGCTGAAAACATCCAAATAAGGGAGCCGTTTAAGTATATGTGCTGCTGAAGTGAGCACAAGGGAGTTGTTTGAATAAACTGTGGTGCGTCAGTTTATAGTAAAAAAAAAAAATTAAAAAAAAGGAAAATGCAAAACTCAAATGCTGGCAAATCTCTAAAAGAAACATAGACGACTTTTCAGCTAACATACTCAAAGGGTCAATATTCATTTGGATATAAAAACTGAGTTGCACTTGTTTGTTAATTATTATTAGTATAATACACCAACAATGCCAAGTACTCCTATAAAGATCAAATCATTACTGAGTATAATGGTTAAGTAAAAAAAAAGCCAAACTGGGGCTGGGGATTTAGCTCAGTGATTAGAGTGCTTGCCTTGCAAGCACAAGGGCCTGAGTTCGATCCCCGGCACCACCAAAAAAAAAAAAAGCCAAACTTCCTTCCTCCCTCTCCCTCTCCCTTCTCTCCCTTCCTCCCTTGCCAGGGACTGCACCCAGAGCCTCACACGGGTAAGTATTCTACACCGAAAAAACCAAAATGTAAATATGAACCAGCCACATTTCCCAAACCCATTCCTATCATGATGGTTAACCACTGCATCTAGCATTTTATAGACGGCTCTGAGGTGAGTGTCCTTTCCACCAGCACCCTTTGAAAGCCAGCTGCTTCAGTATGGTCGCCAAATAAGATTCAACTTTGCAAAAAGCTTTCTTTCCCTTTCTGCATCATCATGTTTTTATTCCAGTGTAACAATACATTCTTCAAGAAACTTTTCAGACTCAAACATTTGATGATGGCCTTGTTTACTCAAATTTACTAATATAAAATTTTTAAATTTTGCCTATATCTCATCAGTGGCATCACAGTATTTTGAAGTTACTCTGCATTAAATGTACTATTGCCACAGTTTTTGCAAAGCAATATATTACATGGTGCTGGGAATGTGGCTCAGGAGTACAGCACTTGGTCTAGAATACAGAGGCCCTGGGTTCAATATCCACCACCTCAAAAAAAAAAAAGCAATATAAACTTACGTCTATAATAGTGAAATAAATGGATAGGATAATGACAGCCATTCTCTGTGCAGTAAAATGAGTCATCGGTCACACAACACTGTCATCCAACACCTTGTGCATTGCTGTTTTTAATTAATTCAGAAGTGGCCGTCTTTGCGAAGTCAGCAAGAGAACACTGGACTTCACACACTTCTTTGGGTTTTGAAAGAAATCTAGCAGTCATAAAAATCAAACAAAAGTTATAACCCTTTGTTTAGTTTTTATGGTGGCAAAATATTTGAATTGGAACTATTTTATTCCTTCTTTTTAATTAGAAAGGCATAGTAAATGAATCCAGGGTTCCTATATGTTATGTCACCTCCTATAAAATTATATTCAAAAACATATAACCACACTTCTCTAGCTCAACTTTTCCTCAGCGATAGGTTGAATATTTTGCTTTTGGTACCAGTTAAAAGTTTCAAGAGAGTCATGTATATCAGAGGATTATTGTAAATCTTGAGTGTAAAAATGTTTATAAGAGTACTTTCTAAAGAAAAGAGTATTACAGAAATGTATGTTAATAGCCTAGATGCCTGGACACCTGAACATACGTAGTTCTTAAGACATGAAGAATGAGGGACAGACGGGGGACCAAAAACCAGAGGTGAAACTGAAATCAGCCCCATAAATTCCTTAAGTATCTCTGGGCGAGAAAACATTCTTCCTGATTCACAAAATTTTCACAAACTTATATGCGACCGCATTGTTTCCCTGCTCTCTCCTCATATTTATTTTGTGAGGAAGCATTTTAATATCGCTAAGTGACAGTACTGACTTTTATGCACCAACATAAACTCCAAAGAAAGCTAGGAAAGTAACTCAAATATTGAGATGTTTCTTGTTCTAATTTTATTTATTTCTGTTGACACAGAGCCATGAAAATCTAAATAGCTGGCTTTAAAACAGTGTGCCTCTTTACCCACTATCCATTTTAGCTCTTTTTCCATCCTAGAACACAGCTGTGAGCTGAGGAGATCAGTTTCCCAAGGGGAAACTCTAAGAGGACCTGTGTCCCTTCCCACTACCACCCAGAAAAGAAAGCTGCCAGCCACTGACTTTCTCTTACCTTCCAGAGAACTTCTTTCATGAAAGAAGAACATTAAAGACCTTAGACTGCAGTAGAGCTTCTGCAATACTGTCTTCATTATTATATTAAAAATGTTAGAAGCTATTGATTACAAGCAAATGAAAATACAGACACTACTTTTCTGTTAAATACCTGTTTATAACATTTTCTAAGACAAGCTAAAACTAAATGTCATGACTTTCAGAAAGTAAACCCCTGGAAGAGAATTATATAATTCTTACTACATAGTAAAAAATACTGAATAAAAATAACAGGTAAGAAACTTTTCATTTGTTCATAATCATTGGACCAGAGAAGACTGTAATGACAAGACAATCAGAAAACTACTTTTAAAAAATTGATTAAAAAAGATTGTATTGTGATTCTGATCACAAGGAAAATTAAAAAAATATTTTGAGATGTATAAAAGCAAAAGACAACATACCAAAAGGTCGAGGACTTAGCTCAAGTGCTCACCTAGCAAGCAGAAGGCCCTGAGTTCAATCCCCAGCACCAAAAAAAAAAAAAAAAAAAGACAGCACACCAAATTTATGGGATACAACAAAAGCACTGCTCAAAGTGAGCTGTACACACCGATATTAAAAAAGAAGAAGCTGGGTGTGGTGACACACACCTGTAATCCCAGCACTCCTGAGGCAGGAGGGTCAAGAATTTGAGCCAGCCTGGGCAACTTAGTAATTTAGTGAGACCCTGTCTCAAAATAAAAAAATAGAAAGCTACTTTAAAGGCCCTGCATTCAATTCCCAGTAACAAGAAGAACCCCCCCCAAAAAAAGAGAAAACAAAGTTTTTAAATCAATAACCTAAACTTTCATCTTCAGGAACTAGAAAAAGCGTGATTTAAGCCCAGAGCCAGCAGTCTGAAGGTGACAGTAAATATTAGAGCAGAGATAAACTAGAGAATGAAAAAACAACAGAGAACCAATAAAAGCAAAAGTTCTTCAAAATAATCAAGAGCCAAGTATGGTGGCACATGGCAGTAATCCCAGCACTCAGGAGAGTGAGTTTGAGGTCAGCCTGAACAAGACCCTGCCTCCAAAAAAAAGAGAAGAAAAAGAAAAACAAAATGGACCAACCTTGAGAAAACTCAAAAACTCTAAAATTAAAACCAAAACAAAGGACATCACTACCAACCTTACAGAAATAAAAAGAGTTACAAGGAAACATGATGAAAAATTACATGCCAAAAAATTAGATAACACAGATGAAATGAGCAAATTCCTTTCCAAAGTAGAAAAATGCCAGTACTCTGGGAGACTGAGGCAGGACAGTTGCAAGTTCAAATCCAGCCTTGGCAACTTTTATCTCAGAATAAAAAATCTTAAAAAGGCTGGGCATGTAGCTCGGTTCAAAAGCCCTTGGTTTAGTTCAATCCCTTGTACTGGGTGGGGGTAGGGGGAGCCTCAAGAAGAAAGAGAAAATCTGAATAGAGCTATAACAAATAAAAAGACTGAATTAAAGTCCAGGTTCAAATGACTTCACTGATGAATTCAACGAGACATTTAAAGAATTAACACTAATGCTTCACAAAATCTTCTAAGAAATTAAAGAGATCGTTTTCTGGTTGGTTCTGTGAGGCCAATATTTGCCCAATAACAAGAACCAAAGAGAAAACTACGGACCAATATGCTTTATTAATATAAATGCAAAAATCCTCAATAAAACACTAGAAGACTGAATTTAGCATCATACAGAGAACGTCACACTTCAGAAGTAAGAGGAAATTGTCCTATGAATAAAGGTTGATTTAGCATCTGGAAATCACTGATGATACACCATATGAACAGAAAAGAAGGACCAAAACTGCCTATTCATCTCAAAAGACTAAAAAAAAAAAGTGCCTAAGGGCTTGGGGTTTTTTTAATACAGTATTTTTTAGAGGTATACAGGAAAATTAAGCAGAAAGTAGAGCTATCTCGCCCCACCCTTAGTTTCTCCCACTAATATCTTGATTACACAGTAATTTGTTAATACTGATGACCTAAATTGACTTACTGGTAACTACTGAAGTCCACAGTTTATATCAGGGTTCACTCTTGGTCTTCATCCTGTGGCTTTTGACAGCCACACACTGTCATGTGACTACCAATGCAGTATTACACAGAGTAGTTTCACTCCCCTTAAAATCCTTTGCCAGGCGTGGCGGTGCACACCTATAATCCCAGCACTTGTTAGGTTGAAGCAGGAGGATCACCACAAATCTGAGGCCAGCCTGGACTACAGAGTGAGTTCAAGGCCAAACTGACCTTGTTTTAAAAAACAAACAAAAAAATCTTGTGCTCTATTTTGAACCTCCCCACACTGGAACTATGGCAGCCATTAATCTTTTTACTATCTCCATAGCTTCTCCTTTTCTAGACTGTCATATAGATAGAATCATACAGTATGGGGCCTTTTCAAACTAGCTTCTTTCACTTGGCAATATGCACTTAAGGATCTTCCGTGTCTTTCTGTGTGGCAGCTCATTCTCTTTATTGCTGAATGGTATTCTACTGTACAGGTGTTCCACAATTTGTTTATAACTATCTCTTTTGTGGGTCATGAAAATGTTATAGAATTACTGATGACTGTTGTACAATTCTGTGAATACTAAAAATCACAGAATTGGGATTGGGGATTTAGCTCAGTGGTAGAGCACTTGCCTAGCAAGCACAAGGCCCTGAGTTTGATCCCCAGCACCAAAAAAAAAAAAAAAAAAAAAAAATCACAGAATTGCATACATCTTGAGAGTAAATTTTATTAACTTTTAGTAAGGCTGTTTTTTTTTTAATGATGCCCAGTGAACCTTAAAAAGCAAAAAGAGCCAGGCATGTTGGCACATGCCTATATTCCCAGCATTTGCAAGGACTGAAGCAGGGTAATTGTGAGTTTGAGGCCAGCTAGGACTACAAACAAGGCTTTGTCTCAATGAAAGATTTTTCTTAAATGCCAAAAGAATAGAAGAATGGAAAAATGGCATATGAGCCTATAATCTCAGCTATTCAGGAGGCTAAGGCAGGCGATCACAAATTCAAGGCCAGTTTGAGCAAGTCAGAGAGATCCTGTCTCAACATAACATAACATATGGGCTGGGGATGTAGCTCAGTGCTGGAGTCCATGGGTTCCATCCCAAGCCCATAAACCGAAACTAAAAAAAAACAAAAAACAAAACCAGAAAGATGGCACAGAAGCTTAGGAGGACAGAGTATTATGGAGGGGATCAACATAAGAGTTCTAACTGCGAGTCTCAACCGAACTAAGATAAAAATGACTGGATTTAGTGAAGAAAGGGGCTCCCGATCATTCTAAGCTGAACTGTTAGAGTAAAAGAAAGAAGCCAGTCTGCAAAGGCTGGAGGATATTATAGGGGTTCGGGCTTTACAGCGAACTGGTTTAATTTTGCAACAAGAGAAGACATGACTGTAGTTGCATGCTCTTTAGGGATTAGTGAGGCTTCTTAGCATGAGGGAGCCTCCGGTGTCCAGATTAATTCCTATTCTATTCTAAAGATTCTTGGGCCATTGAACATCCAGTTTGGGGGGAAGATAATAAAAACTTAAACTCAGGGCCAAATCAAGGTGTGCTGTGGGAAAGCACTCATTATGAGCGAGGTCTTCAGGAGGCTGCCTCCGAGGATCTCATGTTAGCTCACACGCCTCATAAGGTAAGTGCTATTATTCTCATCTTTTTCAAGGAGAGTGGAAAACTCATGCCTTTATTCAACAACCATGTATTAAATACCAAATTTGACCTAAATACAGTAAAACTCTAGGAATACAAACATAAGAAGATGAGATCGTTGCCGTTAATGCATTTGGACAAGTGACGAGCAGACATGAAACAAACAGGTTATGGAACACTGCAGAGTAGGTTGTGGGCATATAAAGGTGTGCTGGTGGTAGACGGGTGTGTATATACACGTATACACACATACATATCTGCAGATGTGATCATTTTGTTGATGACTTTTTTTTTGGTGCTGGAGATCGAACTCAGGGCCTTGTGCTTGTGAGGTAGACACTCTGACCACTGAGCTAAATCCCCAGCCCTGTCATTGATGACATTTTAGTCCAGAATAACAAAGAAGGGACTAGAACCCAAGTCCTCAGATTTGCATCACAGTGACAACTGGTCCAAGGATAACTTGCTAATACCAAGTATCTTATTCCCCTCCACATTCTCATGTAGGCCCATTAATCTGAACATGTAAGTCCTTGAGAAGACTTGAAATTGATAGGTGCTTTCATACAGTCACTCATTTACTCCAGTTCACTTTGACGTTAGGCACCCAATTAAGTGGTGAGGTAAGAAGGCTCATCAGGGGACACTTGCACTTCTTCGAACTATCCCTCTGCTACTGTGACTCTCCACAACCACCACTGATGTCAGGCCAATACATTCCCTAATCAAATCTCTGGTTTCACTCTTCTTACTACCTCACAACGAGTGAGGGCTGCTCGCAAATGGATCTCTCTACAATCTCTCTCTTCCTGACTCCGCTTCCCTGGTTCCTTTAGTATGTTTTTCTTCACTGTAAAAAAGTAATACCCAAGGGCAGAAGGCGTAGTTCAGCAGGGGAGCAGGGGCTTAGGACATGGGAACCCCTGGGTCTGATCCCCAGCACTGCAGAATAAACAGACTGGCAAGTGAATAAATAATAAAAAGAAAAATTAGCAGCATTTTGAAATTGATTTAAATTGGCATCAGAACCTAGAACAATTTACATAATTTTTTTTAATGCTCCTTCCTAAGGGATATAAAATCTTAAAAATCGATTAAGAATTCTAATTACTTTACCATCTCTTTGTACTCATTTACATCCTAACGATCTAATTCTTAAGGCAATTCATAAGTTTAGACTTGTTAAGGCTAAGAGAATTACCAATTACGTGAAGTAAGGGGTACCAGCAGCTTCGCTAAACAGGAAAAAAAAACAGGACTTCTTTCACCTTTCTCTTAAAAACACACAGTGAAAAGCTATCTCCCACCGATTAAAGAGCAGAGCAGCGTACCTTGCCACTGCTCTTTACCACTTTAAAGAAAAAACAAAGCCAACAGAGGTATGTTCATTGGGTGTGACGACTCCCAGAGCGTCCCTCACGGCTGTGGGTTAGGCCCTTTCTCTTGTACTTATCAGACCTTCAGAAAGTATCTAATCACTTCTTCCTGCTGCTAACCTTGCTGCCAGTTTTTCCAGTCAGAAGGAAAAAGAAGATATGGTAGGCATCTCTATAATGAGTTAATTCCTGCTACTCTTTTAACCACCCTCCACCATGGCTATTTTTGAAGCTGGTGCTAATTATAATTTCATCTAAATATAATATTACATATACTTCAGCAATGCTTGAATGGTTGTGGATTCAGTAAGATGACCTATACTGTCTTTGCTTCTTTCCCACCCAGCCCTCCCACAGTTGCTGCATTCTGGCTACTGCCCCATCTGTGTTGAGACTGCCCCTGCTAGCTAGGTAGCCAGGTGCCTATACACTATGAAAGTGTCTGACAAGGGTCTTAATAGGTTGCTCAGGCCTGCCTTGAATTCCTGGGCTCGGGCAATCCTAACTCAGCGTCTGAGTATCTGGACCTACAAGCATGTGCTATTCCACCCAGCTTCTTACTAGGTTTATACACAATTTCTTGGAAATGTTTTCACTACTTATTTTACTTGACCTTTTCTGTAGCATCTCACATTACATCTCTCTACCCTTAGATAGATACTATAACAACAGCTCTTTTTTCTCTCCTTTTCTGTTTATTTTGCTGAGTTCTAGTCCTCAGTCTCCTTTGGTCATTTTAGAGTTTTGGGGGAGCTCTGTCTCGTTCACTCTACCTCTTCTCTACATTCTTTGCCCCTGAGGGATTTTATGCACATTGCATCAAGCATAACCTACATTGTAATAGTCTCTAACATGGCCTAAAGTCCAGGTCTTTTTTCTGAGCAATCTAACCAAGGTGGTGAAGGACTCAGAAAGTTCTCATATTGAAAACTTGTTATGTAACCAAATTCTTCTGAATGGAGATTATACATATATTTTGTTTTGTTTTTTAAGCACAATAATTCAATAAAGTCCTCAAGGTCCTCAACCTATATGTAAAGAAAGGAAATTATGAAGGGATTAAATAATCTGTCCAGACTCCTAATGAAAGTGTAGAAATGAGATTTGATTTGAACTCAGGTCATATGCCAACATACACATTTTTTCATAACTGGACCATCTGCCTCTAATCTTGTCCCAGCTCCTACAACTTCACCCAAATATGGTCTTAAAAACACAAATCTGATTTTGTTGCCTCTGTTTTAAAATCTTTCAGTGGTTCCTCAACATCTACAGTCTTGGTTTTGAAACTTCATTAAGAACATGAGCCACTCACTGGAGAGCTGTTAAACTCAAATTCCTGGACCATATCCCCAGATATTCTGCTTCAGCAGGTGTCTACCTTGAAAGAGACTGACCCCAAATTTGTAGCCTATCTCACCAAGCACACCTAATCTGGCTCCTGATTATCTATCTTTTCATTCTTATCTCTGACCTCACTTTGACTTGAGGCTCAGAGGTCAGTCAATTACTGTCCTGCTGGAAATCCAAATATAAACTGGTTTCTATGTTTATAAATAAAGTTTTACTGGGACACAGCCATGTCCACTCATTGTGGTTGATCTCATAATACAACCGGAATAACAGAAGTTGAATAACTGCAACAGAGACCGTATGACCCACACATATTTACTATCTGGACTTCTATAGAAAGTTAGCTCTAGCTGTATAAAAATACTTATTTTCCTGTGCAATATGCTGATTGGTAATCCTCACCAGCGCCTGCAAAGAAGGTACTGGCCTCATTTAAAAAATAGGAGAGCAGAGGGTGGGTGTGGTATATAGCACATGCCTGTAATCCCAGGGCTGGGGAGACTGAGGCAGGAGCAGTGCCACAAGTATAAGGCCAGCCGAGGCTACACAGGGAATTTAGGGCTTAGCCTCAACTACAGAGTGAGACTGTATGTCAAATAAACAGCACCTCTGCTCTAGTAGACCAGTATCTGACTCTGCTCCTTAGTACTTTCTTCTTTTTAGGTACCCAATCTATCTTCCCTCAGTTTTTCCCATTTGCTTCTACTATGTATCTTCTCTGGCAGGATTGTTCAGCTGGAGCACACTGATTAATAAAGCCATCAGGGCAACCTTCTTAATGTCACTCTGTTCCAATCAATCACTATTAACCAGTAGTACTTTATGCTCTATGAGGTGCACTGTGAGATGAAATTTTATTCCCCCTCGATACCATATGCTAATTTTAGAAATGACCCCTATGTGATCTTAGAGGTAAGTAAATATTTCAAAATCCTATGTGCTTTTCTTGGACTGAATCTGAGACTATTGAAGACTTTAAGAAAGCTGTTAAGGGGCTTGGAGATTAGCTCAAGAGATAGAGTGCTTGCCTAGCAAGCACAAAGTCCTGAGTTTGATCTGCAGCAGTCCCTTCACCTTGAAAAAGCTGTTAAATATTTCAAAGGTCTAAAAAGGACACAACTGAAAATTAGGTAGAGAGTTTCAAATTGAGAAAATTGGGCTGGGGATTTAGCTCAGTGGTTAGAGTGCTTGCCTTGCAAGCACAAGGCCCCAAGTTCGATCCCTGGCACAAATTTAAAAAAAAAAAAATCAAGTTGAGAAAATTAAGGAACAATATGTTCTTGCAGCATCCTTAAACACCCACAAATTAATGTTTTCTGGGAAAGACAGTAGGAACAGTATTTAGGTTTGGTTTCAAAATCAACACTGACAGCTCAAGCTAGCTAGCAAAGATTTTACGGACACTTATTTTCTGGGAAACTTTCAGAACTCTCCCGTCTGTCTTAGAAATACCAAGCAGTTTGCTACTTTATAAGCAATCAGTGCCCAATTCCAGAGTACCGGACTGGGATTTTCCTTCTATCACTGTTCTCACAGTCTTCTGCATGAAGAAGAGGAGATAATGTAGACTAAAACAAGCAGCAAGAAGCAGCTGGAAATTTTTCTGATATCTCTGAGGATATATGAAACAAAAATTTGGCAGCAGCAAAATTTTACTGGTTAGGTGGAAGAAAAATAGGGCACACAAACAAAGGGAAAAGCTATCCCAAGGAGGATGCCAGAGATTGTGGAAAAGTAGACTTTGAAAAACAGAGGGGAGGTATGACTTGTACTTTAAAAACTGGCAAATTTTTAAAGTTTGATTCCTTAAAAAAGCCCAATTCTTAAACATCAATAAGCAAATCCTTATCCTTATGGAATAAAACCATGGATAGTCCTCACGGACTATCCTTATCCTGATGGACTAAAACTAAACAACACTAATGTAGGTAGATATACATACAGAGAGAATAGGCTACACATAGATCAGCTATGTGAATTAGCCAGTTACACACATTATCTATTATCTAAATGCACTGGATAGGAAAAGTGGGATAAAAGTGAATATTAAGATACATTAACAAGAAGAAATTCACCACTTCTCTGAGATAAGGCTTTCTAGAGGAGGTTAGATCCAGCTTCTGGCCAAATAGCAACAGGAGCTTAGCAATGTTCCAACCAACCACAGGAAAATAGCTCAGAAGGGGAGTGAACAGATTATATGAATGGGGCATTGAGTGAGGAATCCTGAGAGAAAGGGAAATCGTCATGGGGAACTGGGCTGGTTCAAGGTGCACTGGCTCAGGTCTGCAGAACTGGTGACGGCCTGGGAAGGGAGAAGCGAGGGCAAAAAGAAAAGGCACTGTAGTTTCTTAACTTATCTCGACAGGCAGGTCAAGGACGAGGGTTTGTGCTCCCTGGAAAAGCTGGCAAACAGGGCTGCCCTGGGAGTGCAAATTTCCCAGAAGAGAGGCCCCTTCCAGGGAAACGCAGCCTGGGTCCTCTGGGTTCGGGCTGGGTACCACCGGGCAAGAGCTAGGGAGGCGCAGGGATGTCTACGGCAGGTGCTTCTCGGGTGTTGGCGTGGACTTCGGCGCTGCGGCTCACGGCGGGACCGGCACTTAGCACAAGCAGGCGGCGGCGGCTGCGCGTGCGAACCTGGGACTTACCTTACTGTCATCCATCGCGGCAGACAGGCCGCCCGGCCGGCCCGGCGCGCCCTCCCCTCCCTCCCCGCTCCGCCGGCCGGCCCCCGCCCCGGGAAGAAGGGGATGGGGTCCTGACTGCTGCCTCCTCTCGCCTAACAGTTCGCTTTCTGGTGCCACAGCCGCGGGGACCGGGGGCCGGCTCAGGAATGGCAGCGCGGGCCCTGGAAGCGGCCCCAAACGCCTCCCTGCGCCGCCGCCGCCGCCGCCGCCCTCTCCATGACAGTCTCTGGGGTGTTTACAGACGCCCTGGAGAACGGCCGAGACCGGGGAGGGCGGAGTACCGCACGCGGAATGGCCCCGTCGGCCGCCGTAGAGCGGGGATATTCTGGAGATTGTAGTTTTTTTTCCACCGTTTCTGCGCAGGTGGGCGGAAAGAGAACTACAACGTCCATGTGGCCTCTGCTGGGGGCGTCGGTTTTCCTGCGGTCACTAAGCGCCAGGAGGCGGGGCCAGGAGGGAGGCCGAAGTTGCGCTTTCCACCGAGCGCGGCGACTGCTGTTCTGGCTCACGGAGTCCTCCGCCGCACAAAGGGCAGTGTAGGGGCTTGGCAGCAGGCCCTCCCGGGGGCGCCCCGGTACGCTAAATCCAGGTGTTTTTGCTTTTTAGTAAGAATGTTGAGCTGTTTTGGGAAATAATTTCGCAGTTCCTCAGAATAGTAATTACACAAAAACTTGTACACAAATATTCTCTCCTAGAATGGTTCATAATGAACAAAAAGTGGAAACAACCCAAATGTCCATCAGTGGGCGAAAGGGGCCAATTGTGGGCTATACATATATTATAAAAGAATATCTGAGCATTAGAAAAAATAAAGTACAGCCGGGATGCTTAGGTGGGAGGATTTTTTGGGTGCAGGAGTTAAAGACCAGCCTGGGCGGCACGGGAAGACCATGTCTCCAAAAATACAAAGTACAGATACACACTACCTTGTGTTTAAACCGTGAAAACAGTGTGTTAAGCCAAACACTAAAAGGCCACATACTGTATGATTGAATGTTCAAAGTAGGTACATTTATAGAGTCAAAATCCATTAATGCTTAACAAGATCTGAGGTTAAGGAATTGGGGTGAGGTGGGGAGCATGACTGTTGATGGATCCTGGTTTTGAGGTAGTAAAAATGTTCTAAAATTGATTGGGCTGATGGTTGCACAATTGTAAAACAATTATTGATGTTACTCCTGAAAAACCTTGGTTGGACTCACACCTTTGCAAAGATCGAAAAGGTGCTCAACCATCCTGTCCTTTGGTGTTCAGGTGGCCCGCAGATAGGCCGCCTTTACTGCTGTGTGTAATTCTGGGGCCCAATCACACCCCCCATCAAGGTGGGAGAATTAAGACCTTTTGGACAATGCAGTGGACTCTAAACTTCTAACACCATGCAGGGGAATTGTGTACACACACGTACATAAACACACACACACACAGCCTGTACCTTCCCATCCTTGCTTGGGAGGGTGGTTATCTCTAGGGAGAGGAGAAGAGTGGGATGAGAAGGGCCACAGGCAGCTGTACACGTAACTTGTGAAGCAAATGTATTGTACCTGGTGGTGGTAGGTATGGACTGTATGTCGTATTATGTGTTGTTATTTTCTTTATTTCTGTACATTCAGAAGAATTTCTGTACATACAGGAGAATTTAAAATTTTTTAAAACAGTAAATCTGGTCATTGTAAAAAGCATAGTGCTGGGGGTCTTGCTCAGTAATAGAGCCACCCTGACTTCAATCCCCAGCACCAAAAAAAAGGGAGGGGAGCCCAGGCATGGTGGTACACACCTGTAATCCCAGTAGCACTCTAAGAGGCAGAGGCAGGAGGATTACAAATTCAAGTCCAGGGGTTGGGTATTTAGCTCAGTGGTAGTGCATTTGCTTAGCAAGCACAAGGCCCTGAGTTCAATCCCTGGCACCAAAAAACAAAAAACAGAGAGGGAGAAAACAAATTCAAGCCCAGCCTGGGCAATTTAGTGAGAACCTGCCTCAAAAGTTAAAAAAATTTAAAAGGACTGGGATGTAGCTCAATGCAAAAGTTGCACTGAAGCTCAGTGGTTCAATTCGAAGTACCACCACCAAAAAAAAAGCATAGAAATTTTTAATTTGAGACAAATTTTAATTTAAAAAATAAATTCTGGGCTGGGGATGTAGCTCAATGATACAGCACCTACCTAGCATGCCTGAGGCCTAGATCTCATCTCCACACTGCCATTAAAAATATAAATCCTAATTGTGTCATAAAAGACTTTGTAAAGGGGAGAAAAGCTTATGAAGAGGTATTGTACAATTCCGTTAAACATTTGCTGAGAAGTGCCCAGAACTGGTAAGAAAGAAGTGAAGAGAGAACAAGAGAAAGAGAGAACTTTAGCTTTATAAATTAAATCCTCAAAAATTCTGTCATCCAGGAGAGGGAACTACATATGTGTGACTAAGGTCACTCTACACAGGGAACCTGGTGAAAAACAATACAGATCAAATGTGAAATCCACATGCCAATGAAGTTAGAGGGGCATTTCTAGTGGGCAGGGAGAGCCAAGTGTCAGGCAGACCGGAGGCAAAGGAAAAACGAACACAGCAAACAGATTTGTTTTGGCAGGTTGGGGGAGATTTAGAAGAATGTGCGGTCGGGATCCTGGGCGTCCTCGGTATTACGGTTCTCAATCCTTCCTTTTTATATTGTCTTCTCAAAAGAAACCTCCAACGCATGCAATTCCTTTTGAAAAATGCATACATTTCTCCTTCCTTCATTCTCTCCCAGCACACATAGATGCATCTCCTGTGCTCCCAGACACCCACACAGAGGCACTGTTGGCCCGCGGTGCGAGGCACTTCCTTCCGCTGCTGCTGCTTCTGGGAGTAACGTCCCAAACATGGTGCTCACACTCTCCCACTTTGTCTGCATACCTTCCAGGCCTTCATTTCGCTCTCTCTCATGTACTCATCTCCTGCCCCCCTTGCCTGGAGGCTAACAGAGCGCGGGTGTCAGCTGGTCTGGGCAGCACAGGTCTGTAATCCCAGCGCTGTGGGAGGCAGGAGCAGGAGGATTCCAAGTTTGAGCCCAGCCTGGGCAACTGAAAAACTTAGCAAGAACCTGCCTGAATTTTTTTTAAAAAAGGGTTAGGGATGTAATTCAGTGAGAAGGCCCTCAGTTCAACCACCAGTACTACAAAAAGAGAGACAGAGACACAGAAAGAGAGAGAAAGAGAGCCGGACCACAGGTATCTACACAGAGCCAACATGATCATGTTACTCCCAGAACCTCAGGGGTCTGTTGGGGCACATATCTGCAGAGGAATAGCAGAGAGAAAGAAAACTCCTTTAAATAGCTCGTTAGGCGCTGGCTGACTTTCCATTAAATCTGACACATACGAGTCTGACAATTTGAAAATTACCCCACCCTTTTCGACACTTCCATTGGAAATGAAAATTTTCTGATGCAATTCTGGCATGGAAATTTTTGCTCAACCCATCTCCAATACAATCTCCAAACAGCAAATCCTCTTTTTTTTTTTTTTTTTGTTTTCCTCCCAAGGCCTACCAAGAAAGAGACAAAAGTAGCCGTGAAATCCCAGGAAGTATCTGCCAGTCATCCCAGAAGACACCACTGGTTAGTTCTTTGCTCCTGCCTTGTCTTTTCAAAGAGATCATTCAGGCTGAGTGATAAAGACATTAAAATGTAGCAATGTTTCCAGAATGAATTTGCAGATAGTTCACCTCATGACACAGAGGAGAAAGGAAAGGGGAAAAAATTATTCAAAGAAAAAAAAAATGACTGACTGGAGAGAGGTAAGGTAAGCGGTGGCATGAGATTAAGAAAGGAGGGTCAGGGAACACAAATTAACCTTACATAGAAATCACAAAGGAGGCGGCAAACAGTATAATATTCTACATTCAGGAATGCTATTGTAGTGTTGATATGTAAATCTGGCCCTTGAACAACAGAGTATTATTGCTGCTGATATGGTAATCTTCAGAGGTACACAGAAAAAGTGGGAGGGTCATGTGAAATTCATGAAATGCTTGAGGTGAACTCACTGTTGAAGTATTAGCCATGTTTTGTTTTGTGTGTGGTTCCCCCCCACCCCGACTTACTTTAGAGCTAAGTATTCCTCTGTACTTTTTGTTTTCTAAAAGCTTATTTTTCAGTGATGCTATGAAATATCCCGTCTCAAAAGTTTGTTTTTGTTCTAAAGGCATTTGGCCACATGCCTCCCTCCTTTCGGCCTACACGGACAAATATGTGTACATTTGCATGCAGCACAGGACCTACTTACTCTCTGCCTTGGTCAGAAAGCTCAGAGGCAAGATTCTGAAGGAGCATTTTCAGAGCGAGCACATAACTCAGCCTCCAGCTTGGTCGGCAGGAGCAAAGTAAGTCAATAAAGCCAAGAAGTATGAAACAGTCTGCTGACAGGGAAGGAAAATCAGACCCAATCAGCATAAAAATAAGGAAGAGAAAATAAAGCTCAAGGAACTAAAACCTTGCATGTTCAAACTTTTCCCACCTCTTCCTCTTCACCACTGTACTAAAAGCTGCTACCCAAATTCAACATCTGTCCCAGCTACCCTTTACGAATTGAAATACTGCTGCAATGCCTAAACCATACATATACTTTACCCAGTAAAGAATAAGGTGTGTCCATATTTGAGGAAATAACAGGAAATTTATTTCTCTAATAAGTAGGGGTTTAAAACTGAACTACTCTTCTACAAGAGAGCTGGCCAACTGCCACTATTAGTCATTTACGCTTTTGTGCTTTCTTTTTTCTCTTGCCTACTACCTTTTTTTTTCCTATTTTCTATTTTGGTTCTTTTGAGACAGATCTCACTGTGCAGTTCAGGCTGGCCTTGAACTCACTGTGTAGCCCAGGCTGGCCTTGAACTTGAGGTGATCCTGCTGCCTCAGCCTCCCCAGTGTTAGGGTTATGGGAGTGAGCCGCCACGCCCAGCAGCCTACTACTATGTATTTTAACATGAGGCTCATGTGAAGGAGAAAGGAGGATACATGGTTTTGTAGACCTGATTGCTGTGGTGGATCTTCACGCATGTAAGGATCAGCAAGTAGACCCTGCGTAATTGCCAGACCAGGGTGGGGCAATAGGAGATTGCTTAAGAAAGAACAGTGATTAGGTACCTTCTTTCACAGTTCTGTGAGGGCTTAACCAATAGAAACACATGGGCCTGGCACATTTTATTCTACTGAATCAGATCTGAAGATGTTCTAAGTTACTGCTGCACATGATAGAGTAAGTCAAGAACCTCAACGTGCATCTATAACTTGAAGGGTTTGTTTTTTTTTTAAAAAAAAAAAAGCAGCTTCTTCCCTTAAAATTCACTATTGAGGTGGTTGTTTTCCATGTCAGTTTTGATAAACCCAGAATACTTTGCTAAAGAGAAATCTGACAGGGCTGTTCTTCTGTATGTTGTATTTTTCAGGAGTAAAAGATAGGAATTCTGGGCCATTCAAAAGAAAGTATGTTTTGAGTAGCAGGAAATTTCACAAGAGCAGTAGGAAGAACCATTTCTAGCTGGGCATGGTGGCACACACCTGTAATTCCAGCACTCAGGAGGCTGAGGCAGGAGGATCACCTCAAATTCAAGGCCAGCCTGGGCTACACAGTGAGACTTGTCTCTTTATTTTTTTTATTTTTACCAAGAACATGTATTGGTACATTGTATACATAATGATCATAATCAACATGGTTATTTTGTACCTGTACATGATGCATCTTGGTTTTCTCCCCTCTTCTCCACCTCTTCCCCTCCCCCTCCCTTCCATGCACCCACCCCTCCCTATTTGCAACAAGTGTACTTATACTTTTCCATTTTTTTCCCCTTTCATCTTACTTTTCTTTTAACCTTCTTCTTTATCCCCCTTTTCACTATCTAGTTCTCCTCTCTTTTGAATACTATCTCTCTTTTTTTTTAAACATAATATCTATTCTACCCCTTTGTCCTTATTTACACTTATGGTTTCTCATATCAGAGAAACAATTCAATATGTACTAATAAGTGTCTGATTTATTTCACTTAATATTATGTTCTCAAGGAACATCCATTTACATACAAATGACTCTAGTTTATCTTTTTTATGGCAGTGTAGTACTCCATTGTGTAGAAAAACCACATCTTTTAGCCATTCATCAGTTGTTGGGCATTTAGGTTGTTTCCAAGACTTAGCTATTACAAATTGTGCTGCTATGAACATGGTTGTGCATATATCACTGTGATATGATGATTTTAAGTCTTCTGGGAAGATACCAAGCAGAGGAATACCTGGGTCAAATGGAACCTCTAGTTGTAATTTTCTGAAGAATCTCTACACTGATTTCCACAGTGGTTGGACCAGTCTGCATTCCCACCAACAGTGCAGGAGGGTTCCTTTCTCCCCGAAGCCCCGCCAGCACTTGTTATTGGTTGATTTCTTGATAATAGCTATTCTTTCTGGAGTGAGATGGTATCTTAGTGTTGTTTTGATCTGCATCTCTCGAATGACCAATGATGTTGAACATTTTTTCATATATTTATTTGCTATTTTTATTTCTTCATCTGAGAAACGTTTATTCATTTCAGATGCCCATTTTTGGATAGGGTCTTTAAATTTGGGAGGTTTGATCTTTTTGAGTTCTTTATATATTCTGGATGTTAGACCTTTGTCTGAGGGACAGCTGGCAAAAATTTTCTCCCAGTTTGTGATTTTTTGCCCTACTCT